>DWRA01003516.1:0-11976 GCA_018250295.1 Spathilepia clonius | reverse complement strand
TACATTTAAATGTTTTAATCCTGCTTTAATATTGGTATTTGTTGACAGACAATCCCACAAGTAATTAGTAGTGAAAATTAGGTACAGGTTAGACTCTTGGCTAGGCAGATATCTAAATGATGAATGTAAATTTCAATCTGGATTTGAATATTTGGATATTTATCATATTGTGTGTTCATAGCATCCATGATACATAGAATCCTAATGTGGACCTAACAGTGAAGAAAATGTAATGTAAAATAGTTATGTATCATGAGAAACATGAAGACATGCAGGATATCTGACCATTTAAACAAAAGTGTGTGAAGTCTACTAATTCGAACTTAGCCAGCCGATGAATTATGGTCTAGACCCCTTTCACTCTCAATGAAGAACAATGACAGATTCCCTATATTTACCTTATTCTGATGTGCGGGTGGTGGTGCGGGTGTGACGGTGACGCCGGGCGGCACCACGCAACCGCTTCCCGCTAGCGCCGTTCCCGTTGTATCCTACCAAACAATATTAGTCTCGTAATTATTGGAGGGAATTAGTGTTTTTGTAACATATGTTCAAATGGTTACGCTGGAGAGGTATGTTAGGATATCAATTCAAAGATATGATATAATACAATACGATATAATATGTACTCTGGTACATTGCGTATATTTTGCAAAAAAATTATATATTGTAATAGTTTTACTTCTAGTAATATATAAGATTATTTAAAATTACACCAGAACAATTTTTACTCATGTACATTATACTTACAAATATATACGCGCTTTAATATTTAACAGATCTAATTGCTATTAAATTATTATTATTACTAGTAATACAACTGTGTAACTACACCAACGATTTTTACATCCTATGATATGTAAAATTTTGAGATTTAATACAATGCTCACCTTAGCCGGTGGCAAGCTGGTAGCCTGTTGCGATTGTCGGATCTTCCTCAGCAACACCAAGCGAGTTTCCTCCGCGCGCAATTTCTCTCTCAAGTCGCGCAGTCGTCTTTCGCGCTCCCATATCTCCGCGCTTGATAGCTCCTGTGCAAAGCATGTATATTGTATATTGGGTTCGACTTCGGAGGCACCACCGCCACACCTATTTCTGCCTTATAAAAGCAGTGTAAAGCACTGCTGTATTCTGGTTTGAAGGGTGTGGTAATGGAGATAAAGTTAACGAGGCATTCCAACTTAGTCCTCAGGGGTAGCAACTCATCTGTAGTCGACTTCAATTGGGATTCTAGTCTTATCTGGAGTAGATTACAAATGTCAATGGGCGGCAGTTGCCACTTACCATCAGGTGGACTGGATGCTCGTTTGCTACTCCATCATATAAAAAAAATGTATTACTCTTTTGTTATTACTAACATTAATAACTTAACTACACAGTGAGCTAACATAGTCAAATCAAAGGTCTAAAGTTCGTAGATCAAAATTAAAGTTTACAAATATTCTGCTGTTCGCACAATCTCCAGTCGCGGATTTCATTACCATCCTTAATTTGGCCTGCAACTGCTTTCTGTACTATGCACTTGATCAGGTCCCATACCTAATCAAGTACAGAAGTACAAATTGTCTACTCTTCAGTCCAAGGTTCGGTTTGCGCGAGCGTTTCTGCCACGATGCAAGATGTGTAATGAACTTCCTCTCTATGTATTCCCGGAGTGCTTCCACATGGGAGTCTTCAAAATAATTACAAAAAGAGCGTTTCCTCAAAGCCAGCAAAGCATTTGCAACTCTGGTGTTGCAAATGTCCATAGACGACGGTGACTGCTTTCCATCAGCTAGGCCGTTTTTTCGTTACGTTAAATAAAATTAAAAAAGTATTAAAAAAAAAAGATGAAACAACCAACTCACCCTGTGTAAAAAACATATTAAAAAAAAAAAACAACCAACTCACTCTGTGTCCGGGCACAGGCATGGGCGGCTCATTCTCATCCTCGGAGTCGTCGTCGTCGCGCGGGTCGCGCGGGGACTCCGGCGCGCTCGGCGTTATCGACACGTTCACGCTCGTGTTCAGCTTGCTGCTCACGTCTGGAATTATGTCGCTGATTATTTATTGCCCCATTTATTAGTTTATGTAAACGTTTCCAGATCTCACGATTTTGGTGGGACATGCCAATGTCAAGGCCAATATAAACTTTTGTAAAATGCAAAGGATAAACATTGTTACTTTCTTTTTTCATCCTACCTTCAATGAAAGAAATAATCCTTCTTTTACTCAAAATATTTGAAAATCCCATTTTACCACAATAGAAAATTAAAAGATCTAGCAGTAATTGGCAATCATATAATAGAATTTAAATAAATTCTGCGTAATCTACGTAAAATCTACAATTAAGACTATTTAGAATATTTGATACATTATTTATAAATGATTATGTTGTCGTGCGATTGCCAAGTCATACATTGCTCAACATGGTTTATTATCATATTTTGTAATTTTTTACGGTAGTAGAACTGCATTGCGAGACTTTGAATTTTGTACATTTGATTATAACCAATTCATTCATTAAGAATACTAACATAAATCACAATTATAATACAATATATATATTTATACCAGTAAACGGAGCCGGAGCAGGCATACTAGGTTTCCGGTGGGGTGGTGCAGCAGGCAGCAACACGATGTCGGGGCTCTCCGCATAGCTGCGGTGCTCCGAGCGCGGCCGCAACACTCGCTTGCCGCTGGCCCCCTAGTAACACATTTTAGTATTATTAATACATGTTTCATAGGTGCAAATGTTTCGTTTTGTATAGTGTTTTAGGTTGCCAGGTGACATCTTCTTCTTCTATATATATATAAATCAATTGCTGTTCGTTAGTCTCGCTAAAACTCGAGAACGGCTGGACCGATTTGGTTAATTTTTGTTTTGAATCATTCGTGGAAGTCCTGGGAAGGTTTAAAAGATGAGTAAATATGAAAAAGGCTAGGAACATAGTAAATACAACAATTTTGTTTTCCCATACTAACAGTTCCTATGTCTGTCAAATCGGTGGCGTTCAGAATTTAGTTATTGAACAATGACACATTATTTAATTCTAAGGCGATACGAGGTTCGCCGGGTCAGCTAGTCTCCAATATATATCAAATGTAACAGGATTTATGTCCTTTATTATCAAATACCAAACCTATAATTTATGATTGAAAGTCTTTTTATGTGAAGATGCCAAAAAATAATATAAAGAGTTTCGGGAGCGCGACCTGCTAGGTTCAACTTAAGCTCGGAATAATTCGGTCATTTGGTCTTTAAAATGAGTTCTGCATGAATCAACTTTGAATAAACGAATATGATTTGATCATCTGTTATCAGTCCGAGGTCATCCTTATAAGTACAAAAGCCCTTCATTACAGTTGATAAAGCTGTATAGAGAGCAAAATTATGACACACACAATTTTTTTATATGACAGCAAACTGTAGGAAATATTTAATGTTAAATAAATACTCAAATACGTTTTTTAGAATTGCCACAAATAATTAAAAAAAAAATGTGGCAATGTCTGCTAAATTCTGTCACCATTTAATAAAGTTGTTGACAACAATGACTACATAATAATGATAATATCTTGTTGTTACGAATAATACTACTTAACCTTCATAATATAAATCAATTAGTCATCTGACAAACCTTTACATTTGTGTAGTTTCCTCAAACTATTCAACAAAATAATGCTATTTAGAAGCATAAATACTATGCATTTTCTCGTATAAAAAATTTTAACACTTGCATTAAAATATTGTAAATAAAATCTATGAAGTTTACGGCAGCTTAGGGCATGAATTTTCTTTATTGTATTGGAGTAGCAACAAGCTTGTTTTCTAGTAGTTAGTACTCCCCATGGACATCAGTGACCAACTCCATACAGAACAAGTCAATCATAGATTTTTTGACTCTCCTAGTAACTAAGTCGAATGCTACATATGCAAGTCAACTGGCATTTACTTCCATGGAAACGTAGAACTGCTTCAGGAAAGAAATAAGTCTGATGGTGGTACTCTTCAGTTGAATCAAATACAAAAACCTACCTTTCGAACTAACAAATCCATAATATTTTACAAAACTGACTCATATTTCACCGTGCGATTTTTAAAATGTAAATGTGATTATTATTATGAGTGTGTAGTTAATATGTGAAGTATAATGAATGGTGTTGGTTGTTAAAATATATACCGCAATTGGAGAGTCATACCAATATACTTACTCGCTCAATCTTAGGTAAGGGATGAAATAGAAAACAGTTCATTATTATCATTGTAGTGTGCATATGCAGTGGAAAATATACATTCGCTTGCAAGTGATTAGTTCCTGAGACATACTCTCTGTGATACCATATGGGAGGGGGTAAAGGTAACTTTTGGACAGTATTTTTAGGAACTATATATAATACTCATATAACATAGAATGAAATAAACTTGTCTTTAATATACAATCTTAAAACAGAACCATGTAATGTGATTTAAATGTTGAAATCGATTCTCTTAAACAATATCCATTTTATATAAAATATAGTATATGTTCATTGGCTATTATGCGTTAAAGACTTTGAGAAACAAAGCATTAATTTATAAACAACATTAAGTTATAAAATTGGTTGATAACATAAAATAGATTATAATAAGATTAGGCTGTAAAGAAAGTTTTGTTAGGTACAAAATTCAAGCACCTCAATGAGATAAAGTGATTTAAGAGGCTTATTCTTCTTTAAGCTTCTGTAAGAATTAGCTTGTAAGATGGTTTTGGTACTAAAAATCCTTCATATACATAAATCAACTATTCCACAGTTAGACTGAAAGATTTTGAAATATCTCCCATAAATTGTATGGATGAAACTGAAGACTGGTACACAAAAAAAGAGAACTTACATGAGGTGGGGGTTGAGCAGGGGTAATAGTTAAACCACTTGCAGTAAGAGCCCTCAGCTCATTTAACTCTGGCGGCAGTGACCTATAATCATAAAACGTATGATATATTGTCTAGTATTTTTACTATTAGCATTATATTATTCAAGTGCCAAGGTGATACAAAGATAAATAAATATACTTTACTCATTTTTTTTTCATAATTACGTTCATCATGTTATCGACGAACCCAATTCATTTTACGACATAAATTGATTATTTAATTTGCATATTCTAATAAGTTAATATTATACTTAAAAATAAGTGTTTTATATAATGTTTACCATTGTGATGCTAATTAATTACACACGTAATTAATCACATTAGACCAATTACTTTAATCATAAATCAAACATCATGTGATCACGTAAATTCAATACAACGGCATAGTCGAGAAATTAAGGGTTTGTATTAATTATCAAAATAACCAAAACAAACAAGCATATGTTCATTGAGATAATACCTGACGGTCAGGTCGACCGCGGAGTCGTCTACGTCCATTGTGGATCAACCTAAAAAACAAATTAGTAATTATTATCCAATCAATCGAAAATCAATACAAATAAAGGATGAACTTATCCGGTTAAATAAAATTTTACCACCAAATAGTGCTTTTAACCCATACCCTGTTATAAATAACGAAGATTAATCACCAAATAAATTATCAACAAATCATTATAATTTAGGGAAGAGCAAATAAAGAGGACCAGGTGACAGATTATTGACAATGATGGCTATCGTTTAGTGACAACAATTTCAAATTACTGCTCTTATACATTGTTATAGACTAAATCACAGCTCCAGAAACAATTCCATAATATTATTTACCTTTAGATTTAAGTAATGTTGATAACTTATTAAATAAATCACGATACAATTCTTAAAATCAGATAAATGAGCGTTCGGTACAACCACACACAGGTAGCAGAACAGAAGAATATAAACAGATACAAAAAAGATATTAATTAAAACACAGAAGCATTAGCACAGATAAACAAAAAGGTATAAAAATATTCTTGTCTACAATGATGTATCACATATATAATGTTAAACATAGTTAAATATACACAAAAAAATTTATTAAACGTGATCATTTCACTCTATTCTTTTTTAACAAATTTTGAATACCGCAAATAGTTGTATAGAAATTACTCTGCTTATAACTAAAAAGTTTCAATGGAACTAATAAGGAGAAACTTCATTGTCAGTCAGTTGTCAATTGACATGGATTTGAGTTTAACCGAATTTTAGGTTATAACTTTGTTTTGTTTACATAAATTACAATTATTTTGTGACGACTTAGATACCTATTCTTAATTTAAACAACTAAGTGTCGCTATAACATTAACGACCGCTATTACATCATGCCTGGTCCAGACTTACTGTCCAGCCAAGGTCTTCGCCTCGATGGTCGTAGACCTAACGAGCTCCGCCGAATTCGATGCAAACTCGGAGTATTTACTCAACCCGATGGTAGCGCGTACTTAGAGCAAGGCAATACGAAGGTTTTAGCTGCAGTTTATGGGCCTCATCAGGTAAACTTTTAAATTTTGTTCCCCTTGCCAAAATTCCATAGTGTTTGAATAGGTATTCTGATGTTAAAAAAATACTATTCCACGTTAATTGTGACAAATTTGGTCCTGGTTAAGTTGTATGTCAATTTGAATTTAGTTTTTAAAATTGGAATCAGTATACCACTACCATATTCTTATGGTGCCCTGGTGCCAATTTTACTCTAATTCTTTCTCCTTAAATTATTGCGCGAAATATGTGTTTAATGAAATTGTTTTCAGGCATCAAAATCTAAGATTTCTACAGAAGGTGTTGTTGTTAACTGCCAGTACAGCATGGCTACATTCTCCACAGGTGGGTTTCAAGTATTTCATTTTTATTTTACTGAATACAGATGATTAAGCATTACTAGTTAACTTGTAAAATTGTTAAATACAAATAGTTGCTTTCATTAGGGGTTGACTTAACTTTGAGAGATAAAGTATTGAAATATTTATATGTCATTTTTTTTTAAGTCGTAAAACTAGCAAATGACCATGCAGTCCTCTAGATTGTATGTGGCCACTGCCACCTAGACGTTTGTGATGAAATCCAGACAAATTTAAAATCTATGTGTGGTCGACCACCAGCAGAATGCTCCTCCTGATGACCAAGTTGGAAAGTCTCGGAGAAGTATCTCTCCCTTACCAGACCCTTCAAACCAGAATACAGCATTGTTTAACACTTGTTATTACACAGAAATAGGTAAGAATGAAGTGCTGCCTGAGCTTAACTTTAAAAGTTACTGTGACTTCCTAAAATTTCATATAAATAATTTTTCTTTACTAATTGACCCAATACTAAACTCTTACTCAAGTTGTTTTCTAAAAATCAAAACTTAATATAAAGTGACATTCCGTTGTAAGTGTAACAAAGAAATTTCATATAAAAGTTGTATCTTTGTTCAAAGGTGAAAGAAAGAATAGGCCGAGAGGTGATCGCAAGTCACAAGAGATGTCTTTGCATTTGAGGCAAGCTCTGACAGCTGCAATCAAGACCGAGTTGTATCCTCGCTCACAGATAGACATTTATGTTGAGGTTCTACAGGTTTGTAAAAATATTAAGTGTTTCCGTAGTAATAATATATAGTAGGCTATATTGCTTATACTGAGAACCAAAAAATATATTGTGTATGTAGGTATAATGACAGTATAAGACAATATTAGAGAATAAATTATTTTAGAGAAAAAAATATGTTCTAATACGGTTTTCCAAAAAATTACACAATTTTGATATTAACTTTAAGATCAATTAAGATCAATTTTTTCATCAATCAATATTGATACTTCTATTGGCAATGTTTTCTGAAATGCTCATCGGAATGAATGTGCAACTTGCTCCTCCATTTGCTTCAATTTTCTAGTCAATTTTGAAGCTTGACATTAACAGTGGTTACCATTAAAAACAATCATTATCGCGCTTTTCTTTGTTTTGAAACTCAATTTATTGCTAAAGTAATGTTAGTTTTGGTTATTTCCATAAATGACATTTTTTTATTATATAAAGGAGTTATACTGTTATTTGTGATAGGAATATTCTTATTGGCTAGATGTTATTGTGCCTGTATATTACTTTTAACATTTAAGCGGCAAAAAGTAAATACTGGCATATCAGAACCACATATCTTTAAGGTTATGTAATCATTCAGTTGAAGGTTTAAATGTGATCTCCAGGCGGACGGCGGCGCGTACTGCGCATGCGTGAACGCAGCGACGCTCGCGCTAGTGGACGCGGGTGTGCCGCTGCGTGCGTACGCCTGTGCTTGCTCCGCCAGCCTTGCTTGGAAGGCAGCCGACCCCGCGCCGTTAGCGGACGTCGGACATGTGGAAGAGGCGGCTGGCGGCGTTGTTCTTACTGTTGCTAGTCTACCAAGCACAGGTTTGTTATAAAAAGGGTCTAATTTACACTGGTGGACGCAAGTGTGCCGCTGTGAGCATATCTGGAATGTGGAACTTGTTGAATGTGGTACTTTTGTTGGTTTATTGAATAAGAGGTATCACGGAAAAGTAGTAAATCCAATATGCTTTTACTGGGAGTACTATCATCACACCAATTTCTATCGCGAAGCTGGCATGAAGAAGACATATTTGGTGTTGGTTACAAACCTATGCATTACAGTAGTCACTTAGAAAAAAAGATGTTAATAGTATATTAGTCTGCTGATGTAAAAATACACTTAATAATGTAGAATGTACTAAAATGTACCTATTTTTGGTGTTCTTAGTGGTAACTTGTTCTGAAATATTTTAATAAATGATTCATATTTTTGCAGGAAAAATTGGATTATTAGAGATGTCTCATAGACTTCATATGGATTACTATGATGTAGTCATGAGCAGAGCCTTACAAGGTTGTCGAGATATAGAGGTAAATAATACTTACATGACAGTAGTATTTACTTATTTAGACCATAACTGAGCAAAATATATATATTTTTGAGCTAATGACTATAATGCTTAAAATTCCAAAGTGCATAGTGACACATGAGATATTTTTATTTGTTTTAGGTAATCCTCGACAAGGCTGTAAGGGATCATTTGGCAGAGGGGTGGACAAAACAAGACTTAGTAACGATATGAAATATAAGCTGTTTTTATTTGAACCATTTGTTTACCCTTATTTAAACGATATATTCCTTTATTTCCCTTACTCTTGTTGACAGAACTACTGATTATATTTAGCGCTACTTCTGTGACTGATAAAACTTAATTTCGAGAACAAGTATCCTTATAGTGTGGGAGACTAGAGGTGCGGGTGAATAAACAAATTTTAGGATTTTAAAGTACATTTAGAAGATTGTACATCACCGAGGTAAAAAGAAGTGGGGGTGAATAAAGAAGTATGGGAGAGTAAATGAATGACTAAATAAGTGTAAGCCACTATAGCAATGCTGATGGCTTGAGTGCCTAAAAAAGTGTGAGTGGCTAAAATGACGAGTTGGTATGGTGTAAAGCCATAAAAATATTTGAGTTATAAGTAGCTAAGATTTTTTATTTAACAATATAGAAGTAGCAAATGAGTATGGATTTCACCTATATATCTGTTTAATAAAATTTAAGAGTTTATATTATTTAAGTTGCGCTATAAAAAAATATTACACTTAATTATATATGTAACGGCATACGTTATTTGTATGCTATGTTCACGGTATTTATTGAAAACCCTAACTGACACATATGTCACCAGCAAATGTCATTGAAGTCAATACTGTCAAATAAAACAAGTGTCAATCAATTACCAAAACCCTAAACCTAGCACCTCTGTTGTGTTTAGAACTCCGATTATAAAATACTCAGTAACTTAAATTAAATAATGGCGTCGACTTCGAAAGATAATGTTTCCAGTAGTGCTACAGCCCAAGACAGCGTGGACGACGATTTAGAGCCCGGTGCATGTCCTGAAAGCATTTTAAACCCTACCGACTCATTCGAAGAGTTTGCTTCAGAAATGAGTTCAAGTCTCCAAGAAAGGAATATTTTGACCACAAAAAGCAGTACTATAAGCGAGATTCAGAGCGAAATCGCGGAAGGTAAAGATGAAGCGCAGCTGAAGGGGACAAAATCTAGCGATGATTTGCAGAGTAAAAATGTTCGTACATTTTTGTTTTTGCTAATTGTTTATTGTGTGCTCTACTTTTGTTTTTATTTACGAAAATATGTTATAGATATTTGTAGTGTTACACAAGGCAAACATTTTGTGGGTGGATAAAGATAAATTATAGATAAACATCAGGCAAAATGTTTTAATTTACAGTTTTTATAATATAGTAATTATCTTTACCTCTGATATTATTACAGGAATTTTATTAAGGTTTCTGTACTATTGTGATCACTTAACATGAAATGTCTCAAGTGTCATGTTACATACACTATAAGATAGTTTGTTACCTAACTATTTGTTTCAGAATGTTTCAGAAAAAAAACGTCAGCATACGTAGAATATGCTGATGTTTTTTTTCTATCTCAAATATGTACTTATATGAGACCAATTTTCGGAAAGTCGAGCTGAGCCCCATGTTTTCATCCACATTTAAAAGTGTTACACAACATAAAAGTAAACGAATTTAATGGCTTCAGCAGTTATAACACAATGGGGCACATGAGATAGATTTAATGGGATCCAATTTTTTAGCTGCGTAACTTAAAATTTTTCTATTACAATAGTATTCTAAATTACTCCTTATAATATCAGATATCGGCCATTTTGGAGATTAACCCAAACAAACAATATTGATAGACAAAAATCTTATAAGTACTGTATATATTTTTATATGCATATAGTAAAAAGCAGTTATTTTGACATTACAAACAGACATGTCAATCTTTTTTTTTTTTCTATAAGTTTTTCACCACCACCGTAGGCACCTTATTTTTTTCGCTCTTGAGGGGGAACCTTCAAAAGTTACCCAGTGCCGTGGGAGCGACATGGGGTTATGTGGGATTCTTACCACACTAAAAACCTCCTGGTGGCTGTCTTCAGTGCTTACCTGTGGTCGATGCAGGCTATATGGAAAGTTTTGTGTCACCCACCTATGGCTTTCGCCATATTAAGTTAAAGTTTGAAGGTGGTAGTAGGTGGTAGGAGGACCATTTATAGTTCGACTCTGATGACACCACTGCCACACATATTTCTACCTAATAATAACAGTGTGAAGTGCTGTTGTATTCTGGTTTGAAGGGTGTGGTAAGGGAGATATATTTATTACATAGTCCTAGGGGTGCAATGTAACTGTTATCGAACTAAGGCAGAACTCTAATGTTATCTAGGATTGATTAGTGATGTCCATGGGCGGCAGTGGCCACTTACTATCCCGTGCACTGCACGCTCATTTGCAACTTCAATAGAATAAAAAAAGAGGATTTTAATCTACAGCTTCAAATCAAATTCTTATAGGAATCTATGTCTGGGTCAGCAAGCAGTTCAAACCTGCTAGATCAGAATGGAGAAGACAATGAAACTGAGAAAGATGATTATCTCCAATCACCGGAACTTGTGAACAAGGAGAAACATGTATTCATACTCAGCTCGGCAGGGAAGCCAATATACTCGAGGTATGGAAAATTTACATAAATTATGACCCACCCATTTTTAATCATACAAATTGTTGTTACAAGATTATGTCCTTGTTGTTAAACATACAGTGGTAATTACAGAAAATTACAGAAAAAATAGCAACACTATTTTGATCACCAGATGTACCTCCGCATATTATTTAATTTATACTTAAATATATTAATTTATTTATTCCTGTAGGTATTTTCCCTTTTCAGTAATTTTTAAGCAGTCAGGTTCTTTGTATAATAATTTGCTTATATTTTTTATCGATAAGATGGATGTTTTAAAAATATGTTTAAATGATATTATTATACCGTACTATGGGTATTCTCTAAACTTTACTTTCCAAGTTGAAAGGTGCAAAAACAAACTACAAGTTTACGGTGATGTCTGTTTTTTACACGTACTACAGAATGACTGACAATAATATTTCATACAATTAAACACATCTATAGATATCAATTTTGTTCCCAAATATG
>DWRA01003515.1:0-11978 GCA_018250295.1 Spathilepia clonius | reverse complement strand
ATGTAATACAAAAGGTTGGTTTTCTATACTTTTCTTAAATATACATCACAAAAAATGAAATAGGCAGGAATGAAAATGAAGATATCTTGGATTACAATATTTAATTCGCGGGTAAGCACTATACAGGCACCTTTAATTTTCGAAGATATTTGCGTGTTATAAATGAATTTTAGCTTGTTTATGACAGTGACAGGAAACATCGCAAAGAAATCAAATGTTCTTAAAGGTGTGTGAAGCCTACCATACCCAATTGGCCAACGCAATGAACTATCTAAGCAACTCTTACTCTAAAAGGAAACCAAGCAGTGGGACAGTAAACGGTTGAGGACAACGATTTGTATGCAATCTTTATAAAACTTTATAGTTACTTATTACTCCAACATTATCGAACTCATATCATATTACGAGAGAGCGGTATACGCCATAAATATTATGGTATATACCGAACTATTAAACCTCTAACTCCCAACTCCACAAACTGTACACCTGAACGTTCTAAGCTGAGAGAGGCTTGCCGATTTAGAAGGCTTTGCTCTCCTTTGTAGTAAAAGAGCATTTATATAGCCATTTTAGAGCCTCCACTAAAAGTTTACGATCAGAACACGATTACTTTTTGACGAGTTGAAAAGAAATCTCAAGATTCAGTTACATTTCGGTTTGATTTCGATGGTGCGTAGCTAATGTTCAGATTTTACGCACTTTTTATGCTTTTCAAATTTTCCAGACGTTCCAGCTTAGTTCTCAGGGGTACCAACGCATCTATAACCGACCTCAGGTAGTATTGTTATCATATCTGGGACCAATTACAGATGTCTAAGTGTGGCAGCTGCCACTTGACATCGGATAGACTGAATACTTGTATACTACGTCCATAAGATCAAAAAATATATATACTTATATACTGCATTGTAACATATTAGATGTTAAGCATCACAGCTTGTGTTCGTCGTAACTTATCGACAATATTATGAATATTTATACGGGTAACTGCTAATTCACCTATCATTTATCGGTAAATGATTACTTTTGAAAACCTACGCGATTCAAAACATAGTAACATTCCGATTTACAGGAGAGAAGAGCCAAGAATTTGAACCTCGCGTCTCCAATTAAGAGGCCGAGTTTCTAAACTAATGGTTCTATAGGTACCAAATAGGTTGTTAGGGAGCAATATATTAACCTAAATCTAAATCACTTCCGTCTATAACATAGTTAAAGATCAAAATCCGTCACATAATTGGTTCTCGCGAATATTTGCTAACCAAATTCCAGTGATCCAGAACCGCGAGTACTCCAAATTCCTCCGGTCATTTCCCATCGCAATTAGGGATGCGTCTATGTATCGAGAGTTCGATAATATCTATACCAAAATTTCGGTATTTATATCGATAACCATTTCCGATACATTATAATGACATAAAAAATTGAAATATCAGTGACACTGTTCCGCCGTGACCATTGCTCAGGCAACTGGATCGAAATGTCGGCAACTAAGAAATCAAAACGTCGTACCGTGAGTACCCGTTACATAACAAAATGTTTAGTACTACTGTGTGGTGTTTCGATGTGTGTGTGGCAAGGGATATATCCTAGGCGTATACTATCTGGGGTTCATTGCAAATATCCGTGGATGGCAGTGGCCTCTCTAGCATTAAGTGAACTCCATGCTCACTTGCAACTTCTATAAAGTCAATAATATCGTACAATTTTTCAATATTGTCTATTATCGATATTTTCGAGCCTTCAAAATGTATATCGATATTTTCGTAAATTTCCACCCCTATGCACAATATCCGCACCGCAAAGTGCCCGTCATACCGCCGTGAATGCGCTCGCTGATCGGTATTTCGTTCTGCATAGCTCCATGTCACGCGGAATTTTCTTGTATTTAAGTGTATATCGGGTTTTATATGATTTTTTTACCATTTTACTGAGTCGGATATTGGTAGCCACTAAACATAAGTTATGTAGTAATTTTAAGATTCATGTGAACATAATAAGTAAAAAAAAGTCAATTATCTGTAGTATTATTTAATCAATCAAATATGTATGACGACGGGTTGAAACTGAGAAAATAAATTATATAGTAAGTATATAGTTATATTTAATATTTTATATAGTAATATTTAATATATTATGTGACAAATCATATTAAATTTTCAGTTCCTTTTGGTAATCTGGCCAAAACTTTTAAAGTAACATTTTCCTGTTAGTGTCAGTATATCATGTCAGTTTATAAGAAATTATATTTCGAAAAATAATTGTCGTTTTAACAACGTTTTAATTACATGGCATATTACTAAAGCCAGTTAAAAAAAAGTCTCAAAGGTAATTACAAAAAATAACTCGTAAAAGTATTGAACTTTTAATCAACCACATCGCGATTTGGGAAAAAAATCCTACAGTCTTGGCTTCATCTAATGGCCGATCTATTAATCTCAGTCGGAGAGTACTCGGGCGTATGTTTACTGATCACCATATTCATGGCATGACCGAAAAAACACGTAATATATGGAAGGTTAAGGAGAATTCCCATCAGCTGGAATAACGCGAATTTCGTATTGAGAACTGCGGCTTGCCCGATTTCTAAGTTTAAAGTCAATATTAAATTCTGTGTAAATGTTTATTAGACTTGAGCAATATTATAATAAGTTGATTGACGGATTGATAAGTTAATTGACGAACCACCATGTAATTGAAACTTATACTTGTTTTAAGTCATCATGAAAAATATTTGATAAAGTATGTAAATTGATTTTTTACAAGTTATTCAATTTGAGAGAAAGAAAAATACGATAACAAAAAAATATATTTAGAAAAAAAACGTTTCACTATTTTTCATATGACAGTCCACCTTATGGTAAGTGGCCACTGCCACCCACGAACCTTTTTAAGTAACTACAGCTAATACTAAAGTCGTATCGGTGGTTGACCATAGATGCGTTGCTACCCACGAGGACTAAGTTGGAACGCTTCGAATAAGTGTGTCTCCCTTACCATCAAACTAGAACATAATAGCACATAAAGATGTTGTTATTAGGCAGAAGTAGATGTGGCGGTGGTACTGCCTGGATTGCATTATACCTCCTATACTACTCCACTACTACTCCTATACTACTCCTTCTACTATCCTCATATTATTCTATTGTAAAATAAGTTTCTATAAACTATACAGTCGGTATAATAAAATCAAGTACTGAAGCGCATGTAAACTGTTCCTTATAGCTTGCGTAAAGCTGGCGAATAAGATTAATAACCTAAACATGAGTGAATCGTCAGCTTCTAATGATATAGCGGTTTATGATGAACGAGGCGGTTCAACAAATATATTATAGTATTACTGGATAATATTATGTGCAGCAGTGCTATAAAATATCTCGTTCTGGCAGTTGGGACTCATATTGTATTTTATTTTGGTTTACAAATAAGAAGCCACTATCCTGACATTTTGAATGCCAATATGATAAAGAAATGTTAGATTATAACGTTTAAGAGGTTTCAATGTTTGGAAGAATTTAAAAAGTTGAAAATAAACATTGATTTACCGCTTTATTATAAATTTCAGTGACGAATTAGATAAAAAAATATTCCTCAGTTTAAAATTACAAACCTAAATTATACTTTAAATATTATCTGGTTTACGATCGCAAAGACATGGGAACCACAATATAGCAATACGAGCTTCGAATGCAATACAGTAATGAAAGAGATGAAAACTTGTACACACAAGAAACTCAAGAAATAGGCGACAAAGGCACTAAATAAAGTGCATCTTCCACAGTTCCAAAAATAAAGGAATATATTTTTCCAGCTCCTTTTAAGACGTCTAAGAAACACGAAGTGTCCCCTGATAAACATTTCAAGGGGTATCGTGTTTCAAACAGAATGGTATACTCGAAATAGAACAGCATAAGTGAATAGCTCCAACGAGCATTTAAATTTTAGTATTTCTTAGAAAATAGAAACTCCATTTTCTATTCAACGTTTGCAAAATAGTAAGCTAGCATAAATTACAGAAGATGACACAACGATATTAAGGCTCAATATTGGTGAAAAATATGTTACAATAAACCTTATAGTATTTTGTATCGTATAAGAAATCGATAATTAAAATTTGTTAACTGAATTCCTAAGATGGGATGGTAGATGCTTATAGCATTTTAGTCTTTTATAGATAGTCAAAACTCGTCGACAGAATTCCCTGTGGAATGTGATGCCTGATGTTCATCGAGAAGAGGGGTCTACTAGAACAACGGGAAAATATTTAACGGGATCCAGAAAAAAGAAATTATAGCTAATAATTAAGTGCTACATCTTTATTATTTTGGTTTTAAATCACATTCTAAATTATAAACCACAAGACCTAAAATTAATGTGAAAAATCAGACCAACAAAATTAATCTTTAAGACAGATGTTTCACAGATGTATGTCGAGCCAAAAATAGAGGCCATATTGAAAGTAACTTTGATGCACGATATTATTTTATTAATAAAGGTTTAGTATACTTTATCTACGTAATTTTATATTAACTTGCTATACAATACATATCAATATTTGGCGGTCCGCGAAAGGACCGTGGTCCGCCTGTTGATAAATATCTTATGAAGCTATTTTATATATAGCTTATTCATCAAATATCGTAAAACCTCATATGTTACTGACAATATTTATGTCTTATATACCTATAATATTACTTTAAGTATAACAAGTAATTTATTTTTAATCACCATTGAGCCATGTTTGTTCCACTTCTATGCATGAAATTCTCTTCAGAGTTAAAAGAATTTAATAATTTAATAAAATTTAATTATTGAATTGAATTTAATTTTTTAAATGTCAAATGCACATTGGTACATTATATATTTATATATTTTGAGATTTTTTTACACAACTTTCAGGCATGTAGATTTCCTCGCGATGTTTTCTCACACCATTAAAAAAAATTAATGTTCTAATAGTCATATATCTTTAACAAATCACAGGTTCGCTGGTGATTTGAAACCCGTACTTCCGGTATAAAAAGGCAAGTTTCAAACTACTAGGTCATCACGTCTTAATAACTTCTCTTACTTTTACTAAAAACAAACAAGCGCTGTAATAATAAGTTGAAGAGCCGAAGTTCTTAAGACCGCATTACAAACTTTATTTAAAAGGCTTTTATAAAAACGCCAAGGAGAAACGTTTTTGTTTTAGTGAAAGAAAAACCGTGTAAAATGAATGTTTAAGGCCATCGAGTTGTTCAACACAATGAGCCTCCATTAACAGTTTGACATTTACTTAGGAAGTCAATTAGTATCGATTTGGGCTTCTCAAGAAATTTGTCTACCAAAATGTTGTTATATTTTCGCTTCATTTTGGCATGTTTACTGGTGTTTTGTAAAGATAATTTGCTTTGACGATCACTTTGCATTGTTTTTAAATCTGCGTGTATATGCAGTAAAAGTATTTTTAGTCGCACAAGTGAATTTGACGTATTTAATAAAATAAAATAAGTGTGTATTTCTTGTCTTTCCGTTTTAATAAAATTGCGAATTATACACAAAGATTTTAATCTTAAAAAAATAAATATTTGAATTAGATTTCATGTACTTTCCTAGAGTTCATTGCATTACGACTTTATTACTATTTTAATTTAATTTTAAAATGATAGAAATAAAGAGGCAGTTTTTGAAAATGGAAATATAAATGCGAAATATTTACTTAACCTAGTTCTATACATAAAGTACATATATAAAGTACAAATATACAAATTAATAGATACTAATCATTTTTAGACAATCTCTGAGACAGACAAGTTTTACACAAGGAAAATTTGACTACAATAACGGGGTTTAATATTCTTAACTTAAGTACATATTAAAAAAAACACATTCTACATGTTAAAACGTTGAAAGTATATTGTAGTTCATAGTAGTATCGTAGTAAGTACACTAATGTTCCTAAACACGTAGCCTACTAGAAAGTATAGTCAGTAAATATGGCTAAAACAAAACGTCCAAGTCTTATCAATCCGATTGAAAAACATTTCAAAGAAATCACTCGGTACCACTATTTTGTCTTCTTTATTCTACTTTCCAGCAAGATACCAATATTCTGGCATGTCCTTAACCTTATTTTTCTTTCCCCGCCAATGGATTATTACTGCAATGGAACGACAATCAATAATAAGACTAAGAACATTTGCCCATGTGAGAACCCAGTGTGGGACAGAAGTGTTTTCAGAGAAACTATGCAATCGAAGTTTGGGATCTTATGTGACTCCAATTGGCTAGTCAGCTTCTCACAAAGCATTCACTTTGTGGGGATGTTGTTTGGCGCGTTGATATTCGGATTCCTTTCTGACAAGTAAGTAAGAACACATAAGGAATTCTGTTATATCAAATACTTACTTAAGTTTTGAAGAACGTACCGCACGAATTCTTTTTCGCGCAGAAAGCAAAGGATTCGTCAACTTATAAATCTCGATTGATTGACTGTTTTAGACATCTCTGACCGATTTATAAAATTTAAATTGCAAGTCAATCAGTCCACAGTCCATCTAGTAATGAGTGTTCACTGCTACCCATGGACATTTGTAATTAACCCCAAGTAGAATTGAAATCCTACCTGTAGTCACTCATTCTCGCTACCCATATCTGCTACCCCCTAATGACTCAGTTCGAATATATAATGAAACTGTTATAGTTTGTTTGAAACATATGTAATAGATTTTAAATAAATACTTACTTTTTGTTGTTTCTGTTATGAATCTATTTTCTTCCAGGTATGGTCGTCTTCCAGTATTTTCTCTTTCCTGCCTTATTCTTGCAATTTTTGGATGCCTAGTCAGTGTTATGCCTACTGCCGCTTCTTTCATACTAATGCGTTGCTTCGAAGGTGTTGGGGCTGGTGCAGCCATTGTAACAGCTTACGTTCTCTGTGTCGAGTATTGCTCAGTAAGGCATAGAGAAATTATCACGGTTCTCTTTCATTTACCAATCAAACTTGGCCACGTATCCTTACCAGGCGTATCGTACCTATTGAGACATTGTGACGAATTCCAAATGACAATATCAATACCAATATTCCTATACGTTGGTACACAATGGTTGCTAATGGAATCTCCTAAATGGCTGCTGGATGTTGGTCACATCGACAAAGCAATAGATGTCATGGAAAACTTTGAGAGATTGTAAGTACGCGTTGTGGTTCATCAATTGTATAAGAATTAATCCAACGCTTTCTTTTTGGATAAAATAATTTAGTAATTTACTGACGTCAATTTTTATAATACTTCATAAGTTTGTTCAATTTTATACCTCTCATAGGGATATAAAATACTTTGAAATGCTTGTGCATCCAGTTATTTGATACTTGGAAACTTTAATGGGCTGGTTAATAAGCAGATTAGTATTTAATTAGGTCTATTATCATTGTCATTAGTTATCTGCATACATTAATTTTTTATTTTGCAGAATAATGAAAGTTTACAATCAAATATGTAGAAAAAGAAATGAACGTAAACTATTAAATGTTTTTTTTTGCAGTAGCGGAAGACAATGTGAAGATATTAGAGGAGAAATTGAATCATACATCGCAAAACAAACAGATAGATCAAGGAAACGCATGAAATTTTGGCAAATTTTCAAACATAAGAAGTTAACTTTAAATCTATGCTGTATGGCGGTTATTTATTTTCTGTGTGGAATAAGTTACTATGGCGTATCCCAGTACATTGGTAATATGAGTGGCAACGTACACACAAATGTAGCTTTATCTGGAGCATTACTATTGCCAGGAACGATAGTAGAATTATTTCTATTAAAATTATTGCCAAGGAGATTATTTTTGATGGGAACGAACTTTCTATCAGGTTTTTTTATGTTAATTGTCATCTGTATTCCGGCTAATTTATGTTGGCTCAGAGTCATTATTGCTTGTATTTGCAATTGTTTCTTTTTTATGTCATTTATTATTGTTTTTCTGTATAGTGTAGAATTATTTCCTACTTCAATAAGAAATTCTGTACTTGGTTTTCTTTCGGTGACTTCGCGAATTGGTCAAATTGTTGCTCCCCAAGTAAATGTCTTGTCTGAGTCATCTTCCGGTATCGTTTATGGAGGGATGGCTATATTCGGAACGATGGTGTGTTACATTTTACCTGAAACTAAACATACTGAACTACCTTCATCGTTGGATGATTCCAAAAGTCTTAGCCGCAAGATAAAATTAGCCAAAGACAAGGATAATGTAATAACAAATCGGACGGCATCGGATGCTATTCAGATAAATTCACGCGAAAATATTAACGAGTCGGCTTTGTAGAATTTTTATAGAAATAATTATTTAGACAGCAGTTATTATATGAATTGGATGTAAAATATTTTAATGGTGTCTTTATATCCGTTATTGAGTTTGATTACGTAATTTATATTATAAAAGGTAGAGAAGAATGAAATTAATTCAATCATATCAAGAATTTTTTAATAAATAAATATTTTATACATAATTTATTATAAAAAAGTATTTTATTACAAAACTCCATTAATGGATCCTTAAAAGTCCACTAATGGACATAGTGTATTCTTAATTTGTTGACTTTTGCCATAATCACCGTGATTGATGTGGTGGCCGCAGTAAATAAGTAGAAAGAATGAGAAGATTTTTTCGTTGGAAAGAGGTCCCATGGATGTGATAGACTAACAAGAAAGCCAAACGCCATATGTCAAGAAATACAAATTAACCACAGTTATCTCAACACAGTTACAGAAACATCCACATACAAAATTAACTCGTCCCTCACCAATCGACATAAAGTAAAATTAAGACTTCAAAATAATAAAACAAAACCCTCTTTTCAAAACGTACCCGTTACAATAGGCTCCAGTAAATCACTTCAGACGACCCTAGTTTTTATAATATTATACAAAAAAGAGTAATTGATGGAGCGAGCTCAACAAAATTCCCCTGAATATTTTTATCTGGAGAGATTTACGAAGTTTCATCGCAGTCATTAGTAATATCGTCCGCTCGGATATCTTCGGGTCCGACGATCTGAGCTAGAACCTAAGTTTATGATACCGTTTTATGTCTTGTCTTGGCTTGGCTGGTTGCTGCTATAAGGGCCTTTCCTCACATCAACGTGGAATTGAGTTTAATCGCTTGTAAAATACTGACCGCATCATAACATACTCGTACATCATTGTCATAATCTCAACATCATATCATTATCTCTCTGGTTGTAAAAGGCTCATTTAAACATTTAGCTACTTACTTAAATCCTAGATAGATAGAGGTTTTAACTTAAAAGCCCAACCCGATTTGCGTCATAATATGAAGAATTGCAATCGTAATGACAAAAATTCTGACAATTGTGTGAATTCGCTCATTAAAACAACATTTTATACAATCTTTTTTATTCCTTAAATGGCATGAAAACATTTGAAAGTAATGTGAAGTAACAAGTAAAACTTTATAATTTAATAAACCAAGTTTGATACCTGATTTCCAAAAAATTTAAGTTATCCGTAGCAAATATCCGTTTATTTTCCAAAACGTACCGCGACGTTGTTATTTTCAATAAGCCCTTATACCGGGATAATGAAAAAAGTTTTTATTACCGCAATACCGTTCGGTTCGGACGACTTGGGCAATAAGTGGCAAGTAAGAAAATGTTTTGTTCAAATTTCAGGTCGTGTAATGGAATGTTCAAGTTAGTTGTTTTATAACGAATGAGTGAACGACAAGCGATGAACTATTTGTTCGCGTTAATCAAAATATTTATTAACAACCGAATAAACTAGGAAATTGAATTGTAACAATAGTTTCAATAGTATGAGGCATTTTAAGTAAACATTAAATACAATTTGCAATAACAATGGATTAGACTGCAATTTTGTTCAATTTCCATTAGACGGATTTCCATACTCGGCAAATGAATAAAAGGTATATATAAAACGATCGACCGGGTATACCGTTACAGAAAGCTGTATGATCTCATAATTTCTCACACATAAAGGTGCTTCTTAATTAGAACGAGACAACAAGGCACGACACGACACGACAGGCTGATGAATACAATTCCATACATTTATGCGTCGCCCAATGTCGTTTTGGTTACCGTGCCGATGTCGTGTCATTTCAATGAGTATTAGGACTTTTCTTTATGGCATGACATTTCATTTCAGGCCCACACTGAAAAGTGCGGAGCTACTGGTATATATACCGACTGAAAAAAACTAATATGATATTTGAGTGCGGTTTTCGACCTTATAAATCTTATAAAATAAAGTAAAAGAAGGTTACAGTAAGACAGGACCTTTAATCTGCCTCTGTTATTATACCTGTGTCGGATTCATAAATTGTTACCTGTTTATCGCGGTAAATAACGGGATTTTAAGCTTTGTGTTTTATAATGGATAATTTGGATAGTTATTTCAATTTGAGTTTGAGATAAAAGCATTAAGGTTTTGTTGGAAAATAAATTAAAATTTTCTTTTATTCCATTATGGCTTGTTTATTACAGCTGTTTGCTAGAATGCCTTCTAATTTAGTTTAATTAATTATTATTTCAGACCATGTCTATGCTGGTTGGTTTTCTATGGATCCTTAAGTTTCCATCCATCTTTATTTAAATATTAAACAATAAATGAACATCAGTCCACGTGCTGCCCTTGGACATCTATTATCAGTTCCTAATACAATCTGTTTATACGAGGTCTACCACTGATACTGTTATTGCAACCGAAGACTATGTTAAAAGGCTTCTTGTAAGGCCGTGTACGAATGAATGAGGGGTAATTGTAACTGTAATTGAACTGATACAATGACATGTTCTACGTACGATCTTCGCTCCGCCCCGTCCTGTCCTGATCGTATTGTAGTTCGACTGCAACGGCACTATCGCAAACCTAACTTTAAGTGCTTCTAAATTACACGTATGTATATACCGGGAAGTGTAAGGATGCTGGAGGAACGTAATTAATCAAAATCAAAATCAAAATATTTTACTCAAAGTAGATCCTTTACATAATTCTTTTTGAACGTCAAGAATTTACCACCACTTCACAAGGTGTTTTGTTATGGAGAAGAAGCGTCGAAAGAAACTCCATAACACACATCTTTTAAATAAACAATAAATTGTAAATAAAATAAGTGACAATTGAATACACACAGTCGAGCTACGAAAAGTTTTTTCGCTATTACACAAAAAGTAATGACTTTTTACAAATATTTAAATATCAAAAAGTTTTCACCGCTGCCTACTAAAGGTCTAAGAAACTTATTTGTACAAGAGAATTTACTGAGTACTCTAAGAATTTCACCAGCTTGCTTCATTTGTATACATTTAAAACTCTTCCCTGGCTAAAACATGCAAGTTCTATTATTATTACAGAACTCCATATTTCTCGGAAATGTTTGTGAACATCGATATAAAAGCTACTTATAACTTGAAAGAAAAATACTCTTCGTAATGGCATTTGTTATGGTAATGGTTTTGTTATTTTTATCAAACACGTAACGATTCTGTTTACTGAAAATATTCAATTACGACCATTTTCTACAAGTATCAATATCCATCATGGTCATCATGAATTAATCGTCGTAGATGACTTTTACTTTACATATATTTCTAGCGTAAAGCAGTTTTGCGTTTCAGTGAAAAGGGGTATATGTAGATACTGGCTGATTTACTTTAAGAGATGAACATTCCAGTCATTAGCAGTGGCGACGTATTTGTGAGCAGCTTTAGATATAACTTGTTCTTGATAGAACTTGAGGCGGTATCAGGTGTCTGTGGACTGCCACTGCCATAAGTGAACTGCAAGATCGTTTTCTTTTTTTTTATATGATGGAGTAGCAAACGAGCATGCAGTCCACCTGATGGTAAGTGGCAACTACCGCCCGTGGACACCTGTGATCCACAGATAAGACCAGAATCCCAACTGAAGTCGACCACAGATGCGTTGCTACCCCTGAGGACTAAGTTGGAATGCCT
>DWRA01003514.1:0-11980 GCA_018250295.1 Spathilepia clonius | reverse complement strand
CCCCCCCCCGGCCGACCAAGTGGAACCCCCTCTTAAAGTTACTCCCCCCTCCCCCCCCCTAAAAACAAAAGGCCGGGGGCGCTTGTTTTTGTTTTTTAATTTAAAAGGGGGGGGGGGGGGGGGGGGGGAATTTCACGGGTTTTAATGTTTATGCGCGGTACCCTAACATATTTTCCGAAATAAAAGTAGCCTAAGTCTTAAAAAATTTGGAATGTGATGGTCGTAATAAATTAATATGTATCTATCATATGAAAAGCAGCGATAGCTTAGTGGCTGCAAGTAAGCCTCTCAATCGAGGGGTCTGAAGTTCAAATCCAGGTACACACTTTTGATTTTTCGTTACGTGCTTATTACAAATTTATCACTTGCTGTAACAGTGTAACACATCATGAGGAAACGTACACACATAAGAGTTCTCAGAAAAAATTTCTTAAAAGTATGTGAAGGCAAAATCGTCTCTGGCCAGCGCCCTTTTCATGCGCGCCCTTTCACTCATAGGTCCATGCCCAGCAGTGAGACAGTAATGGGTTAACAACGACCATGATATACATTCTACGTACGTATCTACTCATGCTTATATCCGTTACTTAATTAAAATACGGGGCTACAAAAATATCCTGTGTAATACAAAACACATGTACCGGTTCTAAAAATAACATCGGTGGCAACCTAATTAACCGAAGCTGAAGTTTTACACTTAGCGGTATTATGAGTTTTATTGTGTCGGAATAGAATCCAATTGACCACTTGGTACTCAGTAGTCGTGGGTGGAATAAAGTAGATGTTTCAGTGCTTTTGTTTGGAGGCTGTTTACACTATACGATGCGACTACGATTTTTTTTAATATGAAGTAGCAAACGAGCAAGTAGTCGGTTCGTGTTCATTGCCACCTATGGTCGTCTGTAGTTACGAGTGAAATTTTGAAATTCATGTAAATGTGAAAGTCGATTTTCTACCACAGTCACATCATTCTACTCGTAGTTGGTTTTTTATTGTATTGAAGTAGCAAACGAGCATGCTTTCCGCCTGATGGTAAGTGGTTACTGCTGCCCATAGACATTTGTAAAATAAACCCAGATTATAGTTGGTATATTGTTTAGGTTTGCCACAGACGCATTGCTACTCCCGTGAACTAAGTTGTAACGCCTGTGATAAATATGTCTCCTTCAAAAGATGTGCATTCAAACCAGAGCACAGTGGCGTTTAACACTGCTCTTATTAAACAGAGATACATGTGGCAATGGTGCCTCTGTATTCGCCCCCACAAAAGTTTTAGCACCTTTAATATCACTAGGTTCAGTATATAAACATTGGGTTTTATTATATCTGTTTCAGACCGTGTTCCTCACGTTGTTGCTAAAAATCTCAGCTAAAACAACAAGTGATAAGAAAGATCTAACAGCATTACTCGTGTGGGCAGAGTTTATACAAATTACATCGCTGTTTCCACTCAAAACAAATCAACGAATTCCTCCATATTTCTAGCCTACTCAATCTATGTGGTGTGTTTTCTTATTCTGCTGTTGTTAAATGTTTTTCACGTTTTTGTAGAATTCTACGAAATTTGTACAATGAAGGCAAATCGACGATAGAGCTTTTTACTGTTTACTGGCAGCAGCATCACAGTATCTACTTCTCCCTTAGCATCAGTATAGTGCTGCTGTGTTCATTTCAAGTATGTTCATGAAGGATAAAGTAGATTCACTTTTAACATTCCGTTTTTAAATCAATTGTTATGAATATCGACCAATTTGATCAAATTCAGGTCAGTCCCCGCATTCGTATTTTTTTATAAGATCAAAGTAGCAGGTTGCAGTCAACCTGATGACAAGTTGTCACTGCCGCCAATGGGCATCTGTAACCAGTTTCATACAGAACTGGGGTTCTATCAGAAACAGATTACAAAATCTGTCGCATCTGAAGACTATGGTGATCGCCTTTTATGTAACTCTGCCGTTATCCACACCCCTCCCAGAAACGGAGAAGTACTCACGCTAGAAACAGGCGTGGCGGTGGTACCTCTTCGGTCGAATTACAGTGGCTCTACCACTTGTCAATCTTATCTTAAATTTGGCTGTTTTTGTAAAACTGATTGATTATTTAATATTAGGTATGTTAATAGCATACCTAATATTAAATAATCAATGCTACCCACAACATCTCCCAACAGGTATATCATAACTTTAAAAAATACGTTTTAAAGTTTATTCATCAGTAAAATGCTTGCATAAAAGTTAACAGCATTTTTCCTCGTGTAAAAAGCATATCGTAGTCAGTCGTAGGCGGCAAGAGGTATGCACTTTATTGCAATAATTTGTTTGAGTTAGATTCTTATTTCCTTAAGCTTCTTGCAGACGTTGTGTAGGCGGGATACAACGAAGCTAAAAGTAATTTAAAAAGGCTTTAACAATATTCCTAGAGTTCGTAATACTCAGAAGAAATACTCGTGATTCGTAATTATAACACAACGAGCACAAATTATTTTACACGTACGAGTTACTTCGTAAATAGACATACATTTGTGAAACAGCTCATCCGGGTCCGCGCGCGGAGAAGAAATAAAAATGGTCCACGATCTTTTATGGAGCTTTTTACTGAGGTATTTATGATTTTTTCTTTCTTTCTTTCTGTCTTTCTTTCTTTCTTTCTTTCTTTCTTTCTTTCTTTCTTTCTTTCTTTCTTTCTTTCTATTTATAAAGTCAACTTGACGTAATAGAAGATTTTGAACGTGGTAGAACCATTTATAGGTCGACTCCGTCGGCAACACTTCCACATCTATTTCTGCCTAATAACAACATTGTTAGGTATTTCTGTATTCTAGTTTGAAGGGCTTGGTAAGCGAGGCATTATATCTGAGGCAGTCCAACTTAGTCCTTAGGAGTGACTACGTATCTGCAGTTAACTATAAGTAGGATTCTAATCTTGTCTGGTTTTGATGATATTTTAGATGATTTCGTGCGTTCATTAGGTAACAAGTCAACGGTGGTATTTTTATTATTTACACGCGTATAACATTCCAAAAGCGTCTTGGTCCAACAAAGTAGAAATGAAGAAAAATAAATCAAATGTCAGCCTCTTTGGATTTCGCTTTCATCTTGTTTCAAAGAAACGCAAGCTTTATTAAAAATGGTGTAGCTAATAAACGCCCAAAAGAAGTAATTAGAATTTAAATCGTAATCTCTTTGTGAATTATGTAGACGGTCTCGTCACGTTATATGAGCTATCTAAGTATTTCTCAACATTAGTGTTAAGAGGTTCTATGTTTTTTCGCTTTAGTGATAGTTGCGTAGGCTACAGAACAGTTGCTTAAGCTCGTCAACTAAAAATTCAGAGCAGTAGTGCTGCTCTGAATTTTTAGTTGACGAGCGACACTGGTTTTCTTAGACGAAAGACCTATCAACCACCCAAACTAATGTTTTACCCACAAAATATTAGACAAGTTCTGTGTAATACAAATTGTCAAATTTTCTATTTTCGGAAAGTAAAAATTGGATAGATTGATTTAGTAATAACAGGCTGTAAGCAAGATTTTAAAGGTAGCTTACAGTAAATAATATTAATTGTCTAAATCATACATCTTTATAAAAGTAAGATACACAACGATCGTAACGGAACAGAGACCTTTGGTGTCGGACATATGGATTACCATGTGGCCACGACCTGAACGGAAGACCTACGGGTACATAAAGCAGGGAATCCTGCAGCACGTGTCATTCGTACCTGAAGATCTGGGGTAGACGCCAGGGCTGTCCTGGTTTGACACTTAAGAGCAACTAGTAGATAGTTGCTCCAACTACATTTACCAAGGAGCGGTCAGTATCAACACCATTGGATGGCAGACGTTTAACCCTGCTGGAGATATCATAGACGGTTTTGAAAATATTCAATACTGGTTGGCCTCTAACCCGTAAACCCTGCACCAGCCATCATTGGAGCATCTTGGTGCAAGACGTGCCAAGCCTTCATCAATAGAGAGAGACTTGTGCCCAACAGTCTGACATAGCATAACAGATTGCAGCAAATATACGGAACTATAAACAAACCTTGTTCTTATTTGTATTTTTGAAATAAATTAATAAAAATGTGTGCTGAGCCTTAACAGAAAAACTCGGTCCAAAATCTTTGCTTCAATCGTTTACAATTTCTTATCGTAAATCATAATCCTTTAGGATTCCAGAAGGATTTTCTTTGATCATTTCCTTTTTAATTTCATGTTAATATTCTTAATCTTTACCAAAAAGAATATGAAAATATTCATTTAAATAATAAATGTATTTGAAGGCTGTAGATTTTTTCATGCCTAACTGCTGGACACTTGTGTTTTCCCACTGGTTAAGGATTAGCCGTAAGTCCTTCGACAAGAATTAATCATTGTCATACAATGATAGTAACTGGAACTGATTCTTTAATGCAACTTCCAAAGCACGGAAGTGAATATAAAATTTACCCTCTAGCGTCACTCATTCAACTTCCAATTCTTCCAATTATTTTCAACGTTTTAACTATAATTAGTTGTCATAATCCATATGCACAATACGTGTTTGTACGTACATTTAAGGTGCTTATCCTGTCGCGCGTGGTTACGCCTGCACACGCATCCCACCCTCACACACGAACTAATTCGCTGCAGTCTATTTACAATCAGTGTATGTGTAGTGGTAATGATAGGATGCAAGTGGCATGCGTGCGGAGGGCGCGTGTGCGGGCGTCAACACGCGTGACAAGCAATGCGCAATAAACTTAATAGATGTCTTTATGTATTCATAATATAAAGGTTTATTAAATTATTATTTTTTGTGGAAATTCAGGTCTCAATAGCAAAAATTTTTATCTTATTGAAATAAATGGCTAAGTGCTTAATATTTTATTATATTATTGATGCTTGTGTGATGATTTCTAGTTCGTCTCTAGAGTTTCTAAAATAGTGTAACAAAGTTCGTAAAAGCTCAATGGATGAACATACTTCTTGGAGCTCATGATTATATTAGTATGCGGTGCACACAACTGCAGGTGTGGTAAACTGCCAAATCCGCAGTTTACTACGTAGTTAGGATCAACTGCAATGCACACGTAGTGCATAAATATAATAACCTGCATTTTCTCTGCAAAATGCTTAGGATATTGTATGAGGCTGTGAGTCATTTTTTAAAGATTAAATTAACAAATATAAGTAGTTGCCGTCCACGGATATCTGTGAACAGGGGTTCTACCAGTAGGCACAAACGCTTTGACGCAACGACGATAAATTGAAGACAAATAATTATCTTGATTTCGTGAGAAATTCCAGTACAACGATGATATTATACTAAGCATCTCAAATAATATTGTAAAAATATGAAGAATTACCTTCCTCACGGTTTCAAGCACGTTAACAGTATCGAACGTGGCAGATATGGCAGCTTACCTAGATTAATTAAAAGTGATTTTTAATAGAGGTGTATAATTTACTTATAATCAGTTCCAAATAATGAATAGTTAATAATTAATAACGATTTATTCATCTCTTGTATCAGATTACCTGTTTTCATAAACTGTAGTCTTTCTGAATGAAACCTTTAATAAAATCAAATTCAAAGAATTTTCGAAATTACGGATACTTCCATAGATACGCGTGATCAAATAATCTCTTTAGCTTTAATATCAGAATAGATTCAACGAATTCGGCGAATAATAACAGGAAAGGTTGGATTAATAAAATACTGAATTTAGTACGATTTTGCGAAATTAGGGCGGGCTTGGAACATAAATTGGTCGAGTACAAATTGGGGTTACCGGCCAACCCACAAACCGGTTTTGCCCGAAGGCCTCTGACAAGTTTAACTGTTTCCACAACTTGGACCGACGTTTAACGTGACCTCGGTGATAGAAACTGTTCGACCTCTGATCAAAAAATGAAAGATGACGCCACATATTGCACTTGTGTGTGTGTGGCTGAGTTATAAACGTGATGGCAGATTTAATGCTTAAAGTTCTAGATTTGCAATTTTTTCTAGACTATTATTACGTTTGTGAACATAAATTACACTTCATACATTATGTATTCAAAGGTGGTAGAACTTATTGTAGTTCGACTCCGGCGGCACCACCGCCACACTTATTTCTGCCATATAACAGCAGTGTTAAGCGCTGCTGTCTTCTGGTTTGAAGGGTGTGGTAAGCGAGATAAACTTAACGAGGCATTCCAACTTAGTCCTCAGGGGTAGCAACGCATCTGTGGTCGACTTCAGTTGGGATTCTGTTCTTATCTGGGGTGGATCACAAATGTCACAAATGGCGGCAGTTGCCACTTACCATCAGGTGGACTGCATGCTCGTTTGGTACTCCATCATATAAAAAAAATGTATATTTGTGTGAATGCCGGCTGATTACATATAGACAGAGACAAAAAACTTTTTAAAAATTCATAACGTATAAACTAGATGGTCCACGATCTAATACTGAAGTGAATTCAATTATATACCTAGAAAAATTTAGTTCTGTCTGACACGTCTTGTGCTTCTGAATATAAAATGAGCCTAAATTTGTTAATGGAATTCTTTGCCTTTCATTTCAACAGTACATTTTATTAAAAGCCGCGATAGCTTAGTAGTATTCATTTCGTCCTTTCTCAAGGTTATTTTCAAACCCAAGAGATCAAGTGACTTTTTCAATGGATTATTAAAACGCAGTAGAAACCGCGCAACACAGCTTGTTTAAAATAAACCAACATTTTCTAACGGCATATTTTCAATGGTAACGTCATTCGAACTCCAGTGGATTCAAAGTTTGACAGTTGAATCCTTACTTGAAGGTAATCCGTAGGGTGACTACGTAAAACGCATAAGAAGGATATGGTTGATATGTGTAAAAGAGAAACAATATTTTTTAAATATAATATCAGTTACTTTTACACACCCACTCAGATTCAGTATAGAAATATATATTCACAATATAGATGTTTGCGCCACCGGAGATCAAACTTGGAGTCTTGTGGCCCGACTATCGTGAGTGACTACTGTGGTACATTAAAATCATCTCCATCATACTCCTTTGCTACTTTTTAATTGTACAGAAGTACAAACCAGAACTCAGTAATGCTTACCGCAGCTGTTAATAGACAGAGATAGGTGTATTGGTGATGCCTCCGGAGTCGAATCACAAAAAGTTTTACCACCTTCAGACCCATGGGTGACAAAGTCCACTTATTATCAAATAAATTTCATAATTGTTTGTTACTTAAAATGTATAAATAAACATATGATATTTTAGCTGTATTCTTACTTTGGCGTTGCCACCTTAGTGAATGGATTTTCTTGTTGCTTCTCAAAAGTTTGAGAACCGCATGAATGAGCTGGTTAGTTCGTCTTTGACACGACTCCTTGATACGCTTTCCTTAAATTTAAATAATTTAAGTTTACGATTCTGGCGACATTTTAAGTGCTAAGTTATGGCGTAACGTAATTAAGGCATTAATTAATTCGTACAGCCCTGCTAGGGCACTGGATGGTAATTACCGTAAGGCTCTTATATTGAAATTGAAATGGTACATATTTTAAAATTGATTTAGCGTTTTAACTTTACCTAGCAGGTACTTCATGACCTGAAGTAAAGTTGTTATTGCCGTCTATTTAGTTAGAGTAAATATTATTTAATGTATGGAATAGTATTAAAAATCAAGTTATGTATATATACAAATAAATAAAATAGAAGTGTCTATTTGTAATATAAAAATAACGGCTTTTCACAAAATGATTGCTAAATCATATACAATATTTATGATAAAAAATATATTTAGATTTTTATCCGTTCGTTTGAGTAAATCTCCGAAACGTTGCTGCTACACTTTTTTTGCTTTGAAGAGTATGGTACGGTAGACATAGTTATACGACGCATTGCGACTTCGTCCTCAAGGGTAGCAATGCACCTGTTACCGATTTCAGATGGAACACTAATTTTATCTGAAGTTGATTACAGATATCCATAGGCGGCAGTTGCCATATACCAAGTGGACTGCATGCTCGTTTGCTACTATAAAAAAATTTGGCTTAGCTTCCGTTACTAAAGAAATGGTCAGTATGTAAGTGTCAGTAGAATTTCAATCTTTCGTCAGTCTTACCAACGCTTGCAAGAAGTTCCTGTAACCAAGACCTTAGCACGAGGCACACCTGTTACAATTTATTACCGGATCGTCACAGGAACTTACACACGTCTAGAATTTCGTAAACAGACGGGAGAGAGTGTAAACCAAATTGTAAGTTTCTAACTACGCTGCACTTCCAACTTTGATGACTTTAGATGAACAAGTTTACTTACATTCCTAACTAAATAACTTAGTAATGGAAAATTAATGGAACCTAGGCGTGAGGGGCTCGGAGTACAAATATGTATAGGTGCGAAAGGGATGGATGTACACGCGTTCCTTATTCTTTTGTGGGTGAAATCGTGAATTTATAAACACGGTTGTAATAGGGTTGTCAGTAAAAATACTGAAAAATGTATTATCGACACTTGTTTGAGGGCTGAATACTTAGGTAAAAAATAATTGTCTTTTCTTAATTTTTCTTTTTCTTTTGTGTAGTTTGTAAACTACAAATCATTACTTTTTCAGAATTTGATCTTTATAAGCGATACTATCAAAAGGCGTCATAATAAAATGTTTGTGTTTTCCCCAAAATGAACTCGCTTAATTAAAGATCAACCTTCGAAAATTTTTCGTTATTTGATGTAGAAAATGTATTTTTTTAACAATGTTTTTTTTATATGAAGTAGCAGAAAACTGGCAGTCTAGCTGATGGTAAATAATCACTGCTGGCCACTGGAATCTAAGATCAACTTTACATAGAACAGGGGTTCCACCTGAAGCCGATCACAAATGCGTTGCCACTACTGAAGACTAAGATACTTCATAGATACGTAAATCAATGTCACATGAGCCATCCGCAGTTGAAAAAATACCCGATATATCCTCCTTAATTGAAAATTTATCTTCCACATTTCCTATGAAAGTACTGAACCATTGTCAGAGAGGAACAAAGACATCGTTCGTTGCTCCCTCCTCATATTTAATTAACAGTGAAACGTTAATTTGCGATGCAACCTCCGCAGACGTTCGGGAAATGAGTACTGTTCGTTAGTTTGTTGATTTATGTTCCTACACATTTTAGTTTTGTTGCTGACAGGACATAACTCCAACTAACAGCTGTGCTACTAATACTAAAGCTCTTTATATTCGTACTGCGGTTGCTCTATCGTCACATCTTTTTTATTTTTTTAGTGTTAAAGTGATTTAACCGAGGAGACATTTAACCGAGGTGTTCTACCTTGGTCTTTAAAAGTAGCAACGCTTCTGTGGTTGACCTCAGAACTGTAATCTTATGGGGTATTAATTACAGATGTATACGTGCGGCTTATAACATCGAGCACTGGGGAGAGCAGCTAGATTGTGTATTGGTGGTTATTGTAACGAAGTGGAGAGAAAAGCGGGCATACCTCACGTGTTCCGGTGGAATGCAAATTGATTATCATAATTACTAAGCTGTAAATTAGTTGGAAACCAAATCGGTCGGTATCTGAACCTTCGTAAACACCTTCTTTTATTGTATCCTGGTCTCCCCGCCCGACTACCCACACATACGGGCACCATCGCAACTACTGATAAGGCTTCACCCTTAAATTCATATCCTTTTATTCAAGACTGTCCATTAAGATCTTGTATAGAAAAAAAATGGGTTTGTCTGACGATATAAACGAAGCTTAATGTGGTTACGTCAGACATCCGTCATAACTATACCAAGCTGAATAACTCTCTCTTTAAAACGCAGAGCTTCAACCTGATTTTTCCACTGTACCAAACCTTTTGTTCGACAGAAGACATTTTTCATTTTTCCGCCCACATATTTAATTAACAGAGAAATGTAAGCGAACCTGCAAAAGTTAGTGTTTAATTCTGATCGTGTTATACTGTTGATTTATGCACTATTTTAGACAATTGTGCCGTCTATGTCGTCCTAAGAATAACAACCCTTTAACTAACGTAACTTGCAATTAATGTCTACGAAACAGACAGCGTCTTTACAAGGGCTGGTAAATACGCTAGAGCTCCTTGTGATTCCACTCCGGAGGACTTCTACCTATTTCTGCCTAATAACAGCAGTGTTCAGCGCTGCTGTCGTCAGGTTTGAAGGGTGTAGTAAGTATATATCGGAAAATATTAGATCGGTATAGCAATATGACGATATATTCGACCTTCAATAAAAATATCGATAATTTCGCCAATTTACATTCCCACCCTATTCACGAGGCCAAGAATTATTTTATTAAGAAGAGAAATTAAAGTTAAATGATTTTTAATGATTAATATAAGTGACGAGACCTACTTTCGAAAAAGTTTTGAACAAAAACTGACTTCAAAATCTATCCATTAAACTATCCAAGTCTGAGCTAAACGAACTGTTATTAATTATTTAAACGCTGAGATACAAAAGGGAATATAAAAATTCCGAACTATTGTCCAAATGAAACGCCTGGTTAAATTTTTACTGGCTTTTGATAGCTATTGTTAACATATCTCTAAATTTTGGATTCTCTGTATTACACTGTTTACTGATCTATTTAATTGTTTCATGTGGGTATTTGCTTACGTTTCAGTTACGCGCATACGCGGATTATTATCCGCGTATGCGCGTTGTTTTGCACTTATTAGTGGCAACTGATACCCACGGATATTTGTTATCAATTCCAGATAAGATTAGAGCACCTATCTGAGTTTGACCATAGACGCGTTGCTACCCTTGAGGACTAAATTGGAACGCCTCGATTAAATATGTTTCCATCACATCCTCCAAACTGAAACATGACTGAAACTATCCTCTGAAGTTACGCCAAATGGCTTAACCACCTTCATAGCTTGCTGGAATCAAAAGCCTTTGCGTAGGTCCTATAAACCACAATCACGCCAGAACTTCTGTATAATCTGACTGTCTAAATGCTCTTAGTACTAAAATATTTCCGGAATTCTAAAGTCGTTAGTGGTTAGACAGTGTGAACTAAATGTGTAGCAGCTTGTCATTAGTCTTAATCGAACACAGGCATTCCTAAATGCCGTCACACACACACATTCCAAAATTCAGTCTCAATAAACGGAATATTGCGATAATGAGAAATAAGACCGTAACAGAACAACAGGAAATGAAAATGTTTATGTTAATGAAATAACGGGAAATGAAAATGTTTATGTTTTGTTAATCTTATTATTTGAACGAATTCACGCAATCGAGTAATTTGGCTAATCGCTGGATATGCTAATACTTGGCTTTTATAAACTCTAAGTAGCGAACGAGCATGCAATCCATTTATTGTAAGTGGCTATAGAGGCGTTGCGACCCCTGAGGACTATTGTGTTGTAATGCTTCGTCGCCAACTCATTATGGACCCACTGCTGGGGACAGATTTCCTCTCAGAGCGAGGTGAATTACGCCGTAGAGATTTTTTTAAGAGATTTCAGATTTTTCGTCATGATGTTTTTACCGTTATAGCAAATAAATTTCGAATACGTGCAAAACTTTGATAAATCAGAGCGTACCGGCGCCAAGTCTAGACCACTAGGCTATCCTGTTGTAGTGCTTAATAATAATAATTTGCATGAATTTGAAATGAAACAATTTTCTAAATTATTAAATTTGTATTCAAAATAATTTACAGTAAGCAATGAAACAAGATTCTCATATAATGTGCATTTACAATAATAGTTCCAATAATTAAGTTATATAATAATTTAATAACAAATTCTGTTTGTAATGTTTCTACGAATTAAAGCCATTATTTTTAATAATTTTGTGTATGGAGCTATAAATATTATAACAAGGAATTATAATAACCGTTTTACTTAATATTTCTTAATTCAAATATTTCGCAATTTAATTATAATTTAAGTAATTGGTAATTTGTTATTCAAACTTAACTTTGATTTATTTTATCTGATTAAACTTGAATTTTCATATGT
>DWRA01003513.1:0-11982 GCA_018250295.1 Spathilepia clonius | reverse complement strand
ATGAGGTTATCCGTGAGAGAAACAAAGTAACGGAAATAGCTCGAATAAGTAAGCTGAAGTGGCAGTGGGCTGGCCATATCTGTCGTAGGACCGATGGCCGCTGGAGCAGACGAGTCTTAGAGTGGAGACTGCATCTCAGGAAGCGTAACGTAGGATGATCTCCGACCCGCTGGTCCGACGACATTCGTAGGATCGCCGGTAGACACTGGATGAGGAAAGCAGAGGACCGAACAACGTGGCACGCTCTAGGGGAGGCTTACGTCCAGCAGTGGACAGTTATAGGCTGATCATAAGAAATATAGAAGAAATGGTTCTAGTCCAACGAGGACATCTGTAAGATTCATAAGTATGTATATAGGTATATAATATATCTTGGTGTAATGGGTGGGATATACTACTTTTTTAGAGGATACATTTATAAATCTCATGAAAAAACGAACTAATGGTCTAAAAAAGATAGTGTTGCGATAAAAACAAACATTAAACATTACTCAAATCGTAGCTTAAATTTTCGTTACGTAAAATTTGCAGCGTATTTACAGTGTTAGTAATTAGAAAATGAATACTTTGCGGCATGTGAACGTCTACAGTTACAATTTACGTAAGTATTTTAAAAAGAACGTACGATCTACCTTTTCCTCCAAACATTCGTAATCAGGATAGCAAAACGCGGTAGACAGGTGGACGAACAAGACGAGGTTTTTCAGCTTCTTGGCCACGTTCAAAGCTCGTAGCGTCCCAGACGTGTTCATATTCACATTGTCTTTCAATGGAGCTTCCAATTTTAATGTGGCAGCAAAATGGAATACTATTGACACTGTGTCAGATAGATTCTCTATGTCTCTCTCTGATAATCCGAAGTTCTCGAACAGAACGTCTCCTTGTAAGGGTTTTATTTTCTTTAATACGGAGGGACACTCGTTTCTTATGCGTTCGAACATCTGAAAATGAAGGCGTAACGTATTTTATTATATGACAGAAGTGTACAGATGATTTTATTAATACAATTATATCTTTTTGAAATTAGAGATTAGTCAATTCGATTAGTCTCTCTCTGGTTTTATTAGCATTATATTTGCGATCTGATAACGTCCGCCGGCGCTGGTGTTAACTCTAACTTCGTCTCGAGAGAAAGGTGCCTTTTTCAGTAGTGTCTCTCATGAGATGAACCTACAAAATACATACACGGCATCTCGAACTCTAGAGTGGTCCCATGAACCTACAAAGATGTATTCGGAGTAAACCGCCTTCGTGGGCTAACGAGACTGGGAAAGGGTATTCTTCAGCAAATGTTACTCTTTCCCAGTCCAGAGGCCTGAATAGGCTGGGCCTTCTCCGAGAGTGATCACTTTTAACATGACATGAACTGGACCGGTCTGGAGCGACAGGTCCTCTTAATAAAAAAGCGATCTGGAGCTCTGCTTACTCCATGACGGGCAAGCCTATCTAATGCTGGGTCGTTTCATCGAGTAGTGTGAAGGTTATGCCGTCACAGTAGAATCAAGGCTCACCTTAATAGCACTCATGCTGTCACCTCTTAACGTATATTCTACGTGTAACGAGTTTTTAATTTTATTTAATTATATTCACAGTTAAAGATAATTTACATTGCACGTAAACTTATTAACTTAATTGCCGCTATTTGTGGCGTATCTACTGATTGGCGTAAGTAATTTACGAAACGCAAATTACTTGTAAGTTTTTCAACCTGTGTCTATCTGACATTAATCATTACATTTTATTTCTTATTATTATGAGTATCTGTAGAAGTTATTGTATACAATTATGTATTTTTTTTTAATATGGGATAATATTTTCAGTAAAGGATTTTGGGCTAACGACGCTTTATATATTTAAGACCTTAAAAGAGTACTCCTTGTATGACACATGTCATAAATCAGAGGATTTCAAACTTATTTCGTCTACCGCCTACTTTTAAAAGCAATAATTTTGTACCATCCACCGCTTGAAAATAAAGTGCTATGATTATGATGCGATACATAATACAATAAACGATTATGGACCAAATTTCAAGTATCTACCTTCAATTGAGTTATTATTGAGTTATTAAGGGGTCATAAGTAGGTTCAAGTAGTTCTTTTAATGTTACCCACGGAGCTTGTTTTGAATCTAGCTACACACTGCCGCGTGTCTAGACCCTATAACAATAATATAATCGGCAGATAATTTCAGATTTATTCAGAGACATCTGAAAGCGTGACTCAATTGATCAGTATTAAATTTCTCACGTAGTTTTATTTGTTATGAAAATGTTGGATTAATTTCACCTCCGCCCCCAACAGAGATGTGTCTTAAGCGCCACTGGGATTCTAGGAAACGTGCAATTTGCGTATCCGTACTGATGACATTAGGCGTTTAGATACACATCGTGAAATGTTTGGCCGGCAAGAGTACGGTATATGCTTTCCATTAGCTTCGCGATTGAGAGCAACGCGCTAAGGGTTTCTCTAGGTGATATAGATTCCTAAAACAGATAGGGATTGGCTATTAACCCTTCTCCCTTTTCGAGTATTTGGAACGTGGTGGAGTGCTTTCTACGCCTGTTTCTGTTGTGGTAAGAGGCCTGTGCTCAGTAGTTACATGTAAAAGGGGTTGTGCTTTAAGTATTTACCGGCAATCGCTGCATGTCTTCCAGTCTCTGGTTGACCGATTTTCCTCTTTTCGGACGCATCAATATGTAGATGGCGCTGATGTCCGGCGCGGAGTATAGCAGCTTCTCTACAAGCACCTTGCCCATGAAGCCTGTGCCTCCTGTCACTAGCACAGTCTTCCCCTTGTAGAAGTCCCTGATGGAAGGCGTCATCTCTGAAAAAGGAAAATAAAATATTATTACTATACGATTTTTAAAAAATGTCTGTATAAAAAGACAACGGTTAAACAGTTACGCATGAATAAACTAGTGATAATAACACAGCACACTTATCTGCTTCTTAGTGCAGAGCACTTTTGAGACCGATTTGAGTCAAAAAAACATTCCACAAGGTATTCCTGTTTATTTAGAAATATAATTTTGATATTATGTCTGGTGTTTTAAATGACTGATAGCATTAGCATGTAATGTTGTATCATTCAGCTATGTCCGCTTGATATCACTGTTAATAACAACAATGAAAATATACTATACTTATATATATATTATACTTCGTATCATAAAAAAGTAAAAATGTAATTACATTACTCGGATACGGAGATACAATATATGATTGAAATTATGTACTGAATATATATTTAAAAAATTAGTTTTTAAAAACAATTATTTTAGTAATTAAAATAAGACATTTTATTTTTGTTTTTGGTATTATTCTTAGGAATTCGTCTCAGCTCAATATAAAGCGCGCGTGATAGATTTATTGACTTATATTTTTTTTACGGAAAGTCCATAAACATGCCCATAAACATTCTAAAATAAAAGTAGTCTAGTTTTTCGTAATGACGTAGCTATCTGCCAGTAAAAGTTCCGTAAAACCGATCCATTCATTTCGGATTATAATAGTTTTTTTTTGTTATAAACATCGTAGGTATATTCTTAGCTTTTATGTGCATTTAGTAATGAGAAGTTATTTTGATATTACAAACACACTTTTTTATTTATTTCTATAGATTTGTTGTTTAGTTGAAGGCTGTCTTCTTAAACAGCGGAAAGCAAGCAGGCTATAAATATTCATATTTTTATACTAAATAGGTATGTTTATAAGGTGTTCATACAACTCAATTTAATTTCGCTTTATGTTGGAACCATCTTTTGTATTGAAATTTTATAAACGCGCGTAAATAACTATTCAAATTAACTTTACAGGCGGGCTTAAGTAAAACAGAGTACTTCCTGGAAGGGACTTTGAAGTCATAAGCAATAATGACATTTGCGACTTTGAAAAAGCGACAATTTGTCGTGCTCACACTCAGACTGTTGTCTTGTAATACAAGGGGATACTTGCTCCAAGGAGAGCCTGCTATGAGGAGGACCTAAAGGTATCACGCAAGGGAAGCACGCACCGTTGAGTTCGTTGTCAGATCCTGTGGAATGGTTACATTTAAAAGGTGGTAGAACCCATTGTGGTTTGACTACGTTGGCACCACCACCACTCCTATTTCTGCCTTGTTATTAGACAGAAATAGCACTGTTAAACGCTGCTGTCCTGTGGTTTAAAGGATGTGATAAGGGAGACTTACTAATCCGAAGCATTCCAACTTAGTCTGCAGGGGTAGCAATGCTTCTGTGGTCGACCTCAAGTAGGATTCTAGTCTTATCTGGCTCGGATTACAAATGTACATGGGCAGCAGTCGCCACTTCCCATCAGATGGACTGCAGGCTCGTTTGCTACTCCAGCAATAAAAAAAATCCCTAAGCAGGTCGGCTATCTTTAGAAGATTTCCCCAGCGATAAAAAATAACATGTAATAATCGAAAGTTGACAAGTATACACAATTAAATTTTTTGTACAAGAATGTAAGAAAAATATGTATTTTCTTAAAAATTATTAACTTCTTTCAAGTTTTTTCTCTAATCCTTATACATAGTTACAGATTTTGGCATCTCGTACATGTTACAATGTCACTCTTCGTAGTCTTGGTATAATATTTACCTTTTCTGAGTAGATCCCATGTTGCGATATTGCGTAGATTACTAGTTTACTACCACTACACTTATAGTCTCATTAATCTATTAAAACATAATAATAAAAACATTCTTTGTTTTTGGAGGCGCTTAAAAATATCTACAATACTGTTAAGAATTTTTCTTGCATAGTCTGGACAAATTATTTTGTTAGATTTCATATAACATGTGAATATGTATATTTGAAGGAGTTATAAGCAGTATGATTAGACCGTGGAGGTTCTATCGCCAATACTATTTATAAAAACAAGTAGTACTGAGATTTGGCGGAAAGCTAAGCTTAAGCTAACTTCGTCAAGCTTAAGCTAAAACTTTTGTTAAGTATGAATTTGATTCCAGATAGTACCCGGGCGGCAGGGATCACTTAGAGCCCGTTTGCTATTGTACGGTTATAAAAAAATATGTCGGTCAGTTTTAGTTGTAAACTTTTCGTTAAACATGACTTGATGATTCTTACTTTGAATGATCGAATTGTAATTTTCGAATTTATTTTAAGCGTATGCTGATCCTATCACATATTAAAAACTAAAAATTATAATTTCGTGTATTGCATCGCTCTGTTTTCGTGTATTATGAGAGTTTTTTACTTTACTGTGTATGTTTAAAAAAATTATCCTATTAATCAAATTAATAGAGCGTTTTTTATTTTACTGTGTATGTTTAAAAAAATGACCCTATTAATCAAATTAATAGAAAGAGATAGTTTACTTATAGTTTGTTTGCATAACTTGACACAATCCACATTTGCACAGCGGGGGTCCATTATGGAGATAGAGAGAAGGTTGTATCACATATAAAAAGTTAGACGCGGATAGACTCCCGAAATCGTCACGATACTGATTTTAGCCACGGTTTCGTCCTTAGTTCTAACGCATATTTGAGGACAACACAAGTATTCGCGACTGCGCATTAAATAGTAGTCTGACCTTCATTGCTCTTTAGTGCCTTTTGTTGTGGAAAAAGCGATTATGGGAAGAATTTTGTATCATGAATTTTATATCATCATAATTTTATAAAATATTTACTTTGCATTTAGTTATTCTAGACAAATAAAACAATACAAGAACTACTAGTCTGTTCACATTTCAACGTATTTTTTATTAACTAATGGATGCTTAAGAAACAGATATTATTTACTTTTATTTATAAGTTTTTACGCCACATCTATGTATCTCTGCATAATAAAAACAGTGTTAAACGCTGCTATTTTCTAGTTTAAAGCGTGTGACAAGGGAGACACACTTATCCGAGGTGTTTTAACTTAGTCCTGAGAAGTAGCAATGCATCTGTGGTCGACTTCAGGTAGGGTTCCAATCTTATCTGAAGTTGGTTACAGACGTCCAAGGACGACCATGGCTGCTTACCAACAGCTAAACTGCATACTTGTTTACTATTCTTAACCAATAAAAAAACAGGTTTCCAAATAAGTGCCTAACGATCCATAACGGACCGTGTGATTTTAAGTTGGTACAACCCTTTGTGGTTTAACTGCGGCGGCATCTCCGCCACACCTACTTCTGCCTAATAACAGCGGTGTTAAGCGCTGCTGTCTCCTGGTTTGAAGAATGTGAGATGAGGGAGACATACTTTCGAAGCATTCCAATTTAGTCTTCAAGAGTAGCATTGCATCTATGATTGACTTCAGGTACGATTGCAGTCTTTTCTGGGGTGGATTACAAAAATCCATGGGTCGCAGTTGCTACTACTTTAAAACAATAATAAAAAACGGGTTTTCATATAAGTGCCCAACGATCCATAATCGATTGTGTCTATACTTCCAAATTTTATTATATCATTGTAGTGTAGAGATTCCTCTGTCGCGAGCTCAAATTGAGCTGCATCAAACAATCGATGGAGCAACGCATACTAGTTTAAATTCGACATTTTCAGTAACGTATGTCGTGTTAAGTAATTGACAAGTCGTGATTAGCGATGTGAGAAGCATGGCACATAAGGAGTTAAGGGTTTCGGTTGTCCCAACATAATTTGGTTGGGAATGGGGCTAACTTGTAAAGCTGACATCAGCATTTTGCAAATAAATTAGTAACGAGAATACGAACGATGGTTTCATTTTTACAAAGCATAAAATTCAAATAGTAGGCACATCACTATTATAACTATTATATATTAATCAAATTCTGACGTAAACTGCTCTTTGTTATTAGTTGACACTTAATAACATTTTAATTACACACGCCACTCAGTTTGCATTTCTGACATAATTACAATATTATTTTCCTTGTAAATTCTACGTATATTTTTTTAATTTTATTTTTATATACGTTACATATAAGCGATGTGGAGATTAGGCTATTTTTATATAATAGTAGTGGCAAACGGGCATGCAGTTTATCTGATGGTAAGTGGTAACTGTCGCCCATCGACGTTTGTAATGAAAATCAGACATGATCAGAGTTCTACCCGAAGTCCGTTGTAGACGCGTTGCTACTCCTAACGATCAAGTTAGAATGCTCCAGATAAGTATGTCTAATACTGATTCAGGATATTTACAAATTAAAGTAATCATAATTACATTTTCTTAACTGCGCAATTGACGGCCAACTTCCTACCGGTATAGATACATTCCCAATAATAATCGATGAATTTTAAATACGGACATTCACATTTGGTTCATAACGGTAACGTAACATTTAGCAAATATTTTTTAATAACAAAACAAGATCTACACAAGTTTAGTGTGGAAGCGCGTCTAAGCGCGTGGCCTTGATTGCACAACTTGATCACAACATAGACGTACTACCGAAACGTGCCAACCGAAAGATCGAGAAAGTTGCATAAAGCCCAAGCTCCAGTGAACACATACTTAATATTATCTTTAAGCAACATATGACCTTCCTGCAAACACTTAGCACCGGAGTTATAGCGGAACTTGCTTAGATTTTCTTAAAATTTGAAATTTCAAACAACAGGAAACAAACTAATATAAATAAACTAAATAACAAAAATAATTAAACTGTTTATAAAAATAATTAAAATGTATTTAAACAGTTTAATTATTTTTTATATGTTTATAATTATACAATTAATTATGATTTTTTTATATTTATATGTATATAAAGAGTATTTTTTCAATATATCTACGCATTTACTATTAATCTATTAAATTTCTATACTTTACTTTTCAATGATTTATCCAACAATCACTGATTTACACATACATTTAACAAATCTAAAAGAAATCCTCCAAAAAATTATTATCCCAAGCAAATATTTTATTTCAATGTTCTTATATTTGACATACCTATCTTCATATCTTTTTTTGGTTTAAAGTACTTAATAGTTGGCAGCTGTGACATACCTGAAGTAAGAAACATAGCATTTAGTATAGCGTTGCCTTAAAAAACCATTATCTAGTTTTTGTAACGCACTTTTACGGCGCGAGGGTCATTGTCCAACGCCGCATTACTTTGGCGGTCAGAATATACTTCTAATTTGTTATCATTGTTATTGTTTCATTCTCAAAGTTGCAGAAAGGAACGTTTTAGGAATTATAACTTCTATAACATATAATATTTTACCCTACAATGTTATATAATATATATCCGTTAGTTACTAGAACAGAATTTTAATTTAAATATTATTAAATGCGAATACAATTTAACAATTACCAAATAATTTTAATGTAAACTATTTCTTTATACTGAAAAAACAGACAGTAGCTATTTCTTTATACTGGTGTAATTTGTTCCGCCTTAAGAGCATCAATTGCATATTTCTTAAATTGGTACACATAAAAAGAGATTTTACATCGGGTTCAGAAATATCGTATAGTATATAAAGATATACCAGTTGACAGGTAAAAAAGAGACTTATTTTAAAAGGGTATTCAGTAGTCGCCTTTTTTTAAATACCTTAAAGATTTTAATCAAAATTTAAAATCCATTAAAATGCATTAATGATGAACATTGAGCTTGCCTAAAACTTAGCGCAATTACAAATAATAACGCACTAATCATTTGACAAAATGTTTGTTAAAAGTAGCTGCCGCGCTTCATAAGATAGAGTTCATCAGCGCTATGGTGTCCTTGCGTGAGGGACATTACGACATTTTTACTGCTATTTTTTTAGTTTATTTTTATTTGATGTTTTATTTACTTACCTCTGAGCATGAAGAATAACGAGCTAGAATACGTTCTTCGTTTAAACTATCAGACTATAGACACTTGTACTTCTATCTATTATTCAACCATTCCTTAATATTTTCCTAACCTAAAATGTTTTCCTTTAGACATTGTTTTTGGTTGTGCGTCTTGGCCATTGCTGTAGAAGAATAACTTCGCGGAAAATCGTTTGTCTGTCTGTCTGTTGTCTGTCTCCTGGATTAAATCTCTTAGACGTATTTAAAAAGATTCACGGAAATAGTAGATACAGAAAAAATACAAAGGTGTGATTAGCAAATTGCCTTTACAGCAAAACTTCGAAATATCGAAAGTCTATAGCAGAACGTCTAATGAACAAATTATCTAAAATTATTTTAGTACAGTTGTAAACATCGTAAAAGTCTTTAATTATTCTTTGATGCACGTAAATATGACTTTTGGAAATAAGATAACAAAATTGAAAAAACAGGTATATTATTAATATCACACAGTAATTAATAATATTAAATACCCTCATTTTTCGGGCCTCTTAGCTACTCTGCGCTGCGCTGCTCTTTATGTCTGTTTTTTATGTTTGGCAGCTAGTGACGAGTCTTAGTGGTTGTTCATTAGAAATTCCATTCATTCCGGTTATCGGGCAAAAATCTGAAATTGCCGATTTAGATTAAAATCGAAATTCTAAATCTATCATTGATTCAAAATTTTATACGTTGTATTTCTACTTATATATATATATATATACCCATGCATGATTTTGTATACTTTTTACTTCCAAGTAACCATAGGAACGGTCCGATATAAATCCCAATTTAGATAATGTACTAACTGTTGCCCGCGAATTCATACCGCGATAATATCCATACTTAAGACTATACAAATATTTTGTTTTACCGCTTTAGGGATTGTTTTTCTAAAAAGGTTTACGTAGGTGTGCAGTCATTTGTAAGCAGTTAGTCGAATATTGATTTACATAGAGCTTGTTTCAACAGTAGCAGATATTTAAACTAACTTTCTACTCCTATTTAACTCTTAGGGGATGCATATGAATAAATCCTCTCGTCGTGGGCGTCTAGATACATCTTAAAATGAACCTGTTATGAAATTTTAATGGTTCTGGCTTCAATAGTTAAAGGTCTGCTGTGGTTGGCCTTCGCTTTTACACAGTAACGCCAGTTATAAAAATACATCTAATTTTTGCGTGCTAAAGTTAAAACTTTGATAACTTCCAGAGAGAAGGAGAATTAGTCCAATTTTGATCTTAGGCAGGCAAAAAATTAGACAGATTAATTATTACAAGCGTAATGAGATATCAGAATAAGCCAGGGTAAAGTACGTTTGGTTAGTTTTGCTAATAAAAAACGCGTAAACACACCTTACACTTGACCAATTTTTTTATGTTAATGTGTATGTGTACTCCGCAATTATACCTACATAATATTTAACAATTTTCTTCTGACCTACTTAACAAAAGGCTGCTATGAATAATCGTTCTGTTGAACTTTGCACCAAGGCCAGAAGATGCAAATGAATAGAAGTACGTAGGAACGTACCTCTAAAAATATTGTTTAATTCACCATAATTATTACAGAATTATTTTGGTTGTGTTTCAGATGTAGTATTTTAAAATTTTTGAACTGTTAGTACCTGTAACAGATAATTACGTTACGGTTTACAGTTTTTAGGGCACCGTATGTTGAAACAAAAAAAAGCAGAACTCTTATAACATCCCTTGTGTTTGTCTGTCCGCTTGCCTATCACAGCCAATTTGCTCTGAATCTTCTGAATTGATTAATTTGTGTTACGCATAATACGCATTTGCATGACCTAAATACAGCCGTGTTAGATAAATTAATTAAATCCTATAAGCCAATTTGGTGGACTTCGATGTAAACATTTTTTATTTTATAAGGAGGTTAATCCTTGCTTAGAAGTGGGACGACGATGGGTCGATAATGATAAAGCCAGGCTTTTTAAATATAAATTAAAATAAACAAATAATGTAATGTATATACGGATTTATCTTCTTGGAAATGGGTTGGTTTTATATGAAATGTTGTTAAATAGATATCGATTTCGTTTTAACTTCATAATTTAGACCATGTTTTACTTTCTATACGTCTAGAAAGGTTAGAAAAAAAAATCGTTCTCACGCAAGCATGATAAAAAAGCGTCTGTTTTGCTGGGGCTATCTTAAGCATATTGATGTATTAGCCACGTTATTAATACATTATGACTGTACATGTGACGTTGTTAACGTTGGTTGTAATTGAGCACTTATTACATTTAATCTGCCTCTTAATATGTGAGCATATACTATTCTACTACTTTATACTGAGGTTCGATATGTTAATATCACAGTTATGTAATAACGCTGCTTGATGTGAACGATTCTAAATTCAATTCTGGGTTAGACAAATATGTACCTTATCGTCATCGTCAACGCGTTACTGTTTCGCAGCTAGGCACAGGTCTCCTCTAAAACCAATAGAGATTTACTTTACAGGTCACCGTGCGTGCTGGTCAAGTGCGATTCAGAATTTGGACCGTTTATTTATCTATTTTAATTTCTTTTATAGAGAAACAAACGATGGTAATTGGCCTCTGCTGCCCAAGTAAAACTGTAGTCAAATCTAGATAAGATTAGGCTTCTTCCTGGGGTCGACCACAGATGCGCTGCTACCCCTGAGGACTAAGTTAGAACTCATCGGATATGTATGTCTCCCTTACCACTTAACACAGCTGATATTAGGCAGAAATAGGCGTAGCGGTGGTGCTGCCGGAGTCGTACCACAAATGGTTCAACCACTTACCTTCTGATTCTACTTGACTATTTAGTTCAAGAAGCGAAATTTATCTTTTTTGTTTTGAGTTTGAGTGTATAATCTAAATCGCGTCTACAAATTACGGTTTTGTGGGTTTGTCTAAGGTCTTTACCGCAAATGACATGATGACCATTGCGTCGAGACACCAACTTTATTTATTTTCGCGGACAGTACTATTTTGTAATATTTACACTTATGTAAGATATATAAGAGCTAATGTTGATAGCCGCTGAATACATTTTAATTGTAGTTTAATGTTTTTTTTTTTTTATATGGCGGAGTAGCAAACGAGCGTGCAGTCCACCTGATGGTAAGTGGCAACTGCCACCAATGGACATTTGTGATCCACCCCAGATAAGACCAGAATCCCAACTGAAGTCGACCACAGATGCGTTGCTACCCCT
>DWRA01003512.1:0-11983 GCA_018250295.1 Spathilepia clonius | reverse complement strand
TATTGTTATTAATGTGTACAATAAAGATTTTTGTATTGTATTGTATCGTAAGCTACTAAACAGTCGTCGAGCAGCGTTTAACAACCGTTACGACTACTTTTTAATCGCGAAAGCTACTAGTTGCTCCATAGTAGCTAATTTGTGGTCAGCCTAACGGCGAAGGAAAACATTGTGCGAACAAACTATCACGTCTTATGAAAAGTGGATAAAGTCTTCCAATCTAATATATCTATGATATTAATAGACTCATATGTGAAAGTACGTACATGTACTTGTCAGTGACTACGATTATCGTTATCGACCCTGTAACTAAACATTGTTAACAAGTATGTATGTAGAATTAAAAAAAAATCATGTTATCCGATAAATAATCACGATTTATGCATTAAAAGATTTCTAGTACTATTTGCGTAGTACCTAAGCCTGTATTGCGTCGTGTTTTTCATTTTTCAGATAATCTACACATGTAATGAAGCTATTCATACAAAAACGATAACAAATCTATATATGAGTAAATTTTGCATAAAAGTTACTTGCGTGGAAATTGGAATATTACAATTTGAACAACTACAAGGCGAAATAAACTATTTTTTTTCTACAGATTCTAGTACCTATCTTATATTTTAAAACATCTTGTACAATAAAGTACTGTGGAGCATAATATTAAAGTTTCTACCAAGGTATTAGGTAGTAAGTAGTAGGACTTACTCGTAAAAATTGTTTTTGACGTTCATATTCCTCATTTTCTAGTTAAAACTTAAAGAGTTTCTAATTATAGTACTGATTCTGTTGCCATATAAAGTAAACAATCAATCATTTTGAAACATTAAAGTTGAAATTCCGTCTGAAATTTAAAGTCCAGTATCGCTATTCCAGGATTGTTATTGCTTTAAGTTTGAAAGTTTGTAGTTTTCATCAAGAATAATTTTAGTATTTTTAAGTAAGTTTTTTTGGAATAAAGTGTGGGAGAGCGTTACTACCTCGATGTATTCACACCAGGTTAAATTAATAATTACAGTAATAATTAATAATTATTAATATACAAAAAATAATGTCCAGGCAGACTATTGATCGCCTACTGTATTTATTAATTTGCTATGTTTGTTATTGTATGTGGCTTATCTCTACCAATCTTTATGATCATAAGAATTAGTATTATTAATTACATGTTTACTAGTTTTATTATATGCATTAGTCATCAAGTGTCACCGTTTTAATATAATTATCGCACCTTTTGTTAATTATCATAATTTAAAACACCTCAATTGTTTAGCATCTGTTGTTAACATCAATTTATCCAATTTTGCCTAAAAATGATTAAAATTTCACTGTTTCCAGTAGACAGGAATAGTCAAATTTCGATTGTTGTTCAGCATAAATAATTAATTATTAATAACGGACATAACGATCGGCGGACTTCTAGAAGTTACCAAAGGAACTAAAAGTGGTAATAAAATTCAAGCATATTTTTTTATTAATTATTTTGGATTTATTTGGAACTATTTAGGATAAGGACGGATTCCAAATAAGATATATAGTAACCGAAATAATTGTCGTAGAAATAACTACCTAAATGTAATTTTTTAATTTTAAAATTCCTTTAAAATCTAATATCCGTAATAGAAATTATGGGATACACCGAAATAATTTCAAATCTGTAATTGTATCTCATACCGGTATAATATTTTTCATAAAGCAATTTTATGTGCTTATGTGCGCTTCACTATGACAAAAAGGTTTAGAACCCCTGGTCTACGATGTACGTTTCAAAATTAGCCATAGCAGACATAGAATCTAAGGGCGGTCACAACATAATTGACAGAATCGTATCGTCTTTTCCTCTTTATATTTTCCTTATTTATCGCGTAATAATCGATCCGACGAGAATACCAATATCTTTGTATGAGGTAATATGTGATAATCGGATTTATCATGTGTTAATTACGTTTCCGTTGTCAAACACAAAGTTTGCGAATCAGTACAGATTGTATAGCATAGATTACATCATTAAACGAGGGTGTGATTAAGCGGAAATCAATATGTCACGCAAAAAAATTTACAACATTCACAATGGTTTCATAATGTTCAAAATGTTTTCAGTCTATGTTGTGGTTCAATAAACTCAATACGGTGTAACGATATATTGTCAAAATAGTAATTTCAAAAGCCGACTTCAAAACCAAGGACCTAATCAAGTTATATGAAAATTATTTTTACTTTATAGTAATACCAAAGTCTTATTTAGTGTTTCTTAAAACGTACTACAGGGGGCGCATGCTGTCTTCGTATCCGTCATTCGTTTTACTAAGCTTCTTTATAAAAAGGTAAGATTAAATTTCAACGGTACTTATGTGTGACATGAACAAAGCATCAGCTATATTATACCTAAGTAACGTGTGTCATGTGCAAGTCACTTCAGATGAAAGCCCTTTTGTTCTATACGTTAATCATTACCATCAGGCTAATTAAGGGCGGCAGTAGACATACTACTTTATCGACGATTTAGCTGCTTATCGGAACGCGCATAAGTACACCGGTCGCACCTACTTTTGGTCGCTCAATGCTGCAATTTAACGCGAAAAAACGCGCTACATCATTAATGTAGTCGCTAAAACGCACGTTTTTGTTACCACGTTCAAACGCAGCAAGTCGTATCGAAGGTGGTAGAACCCTTCGAGGTTCGCCTCCGGCGGCATCACCGCCATACCTATTTCTACCAAATAACAGCAGTGTTAAGCGCTGTTGTTTTCGAGTTTGTAAGGAAGACCTGCATTTGCTACTCCACACAAAAGAGAAAAGTCGCCAAAACGCGCTGCAGTTTCGATGCAATCGCGAACGCCGATACTAAAAGTAGCGTGTCTGCTAGGACCGTAGCGTTCAAACAACCGTGTTCTAACATGCAGTTCGGTGACGCGTTACCGTGGCCTACATTCGGTATTTTCCGGGAAACGGGCGGGCGTCCTGAATTGAATTCGCTCCGGGAAGCCAACACAGTAGCTCATTAGTATCTGTCACACTCCAGATAAACTTCGCGCACCGTTTCAAAAGCTTTCGTGATTAACTCTCTTCAAGATCATGTTATTAATGTAAATGTTATTCTTACGGAGGCGAAAATGGTGACAGCCATTAATTTCGGTTTATTTAACATTTTTACAGTTATTTTTAATATACAAAAAAAAAATGTAAAAAAGTATCATTTGTAAAAATGTGATTTGTAAATTAATTAATGCAACGATTCTAAATACCTATTTCTAAATAGACAAATAAAATTTCTAATTAGAAATAGTAGTTAATTTTTGGCATGTCGGTGAAATCATTTTAATTACTAAAGATTAATCCTAATTAAGGGAACAAATAATATATACAAAAATTTGCATTTGGTAAATTCCAAAGTTTTTGAATAATTCCACAGAAATGATTTCAATATAAAATGTATGGTTACTTACATTTTTATTTTGTTGAAAAAAGCCAACACCGTAAAGTTTGTTTCCATGAAAATTTTGAATTCAATACAGTCACATTCCGCGTATTTTCCCAAAGTTACAAATAACTGTATAGATATCAGAAATTCACACAAATTGATGGAATACATTAATATTACCCTATTCATTGACCAAAGATTCAATACCAGATAATTGCACACATCTTCGATGAACAAGGTTGGAGACACATTTGATATCAATTGGTCTGAAACAACAGCGTTTGGTAATTGGATGTGACAATTGTAATGTCACGATTTATATATTTTCCGATCGAACTGTATAAATCTATGAACAAATAAGTTAGTTTTTCCTTCAATTCAAAAATGGAATTATCTGTTTGTTAGATATGTATTTTATTTTGTCAATTTATTTGTTGTACTACATGCTTGATAATGTAATTGCACTGTTGTCCTGTTGTTTTTGTTGGTACCTAACAGAAGCAGTAAACGTTTTGAACCAATTTAAGGTTTTACATAAAACTAGTCAAAGAACTTAATGGACGTCATTGACCATTTACACGTAATTGATTGTTTAAATCATTTTATATATTTTTTTTACCAAAAAGCAAAAAATTGAGATATTTTTGTTAGGCAGATATTATGAAATTTAAATGTTTGGCTGGCGACAAAAATTGATATGTTAATTTTATTATAACGGATGTTACGTGGGCTGTATGCTCGTTTGCTATGTTAACGTTAAAAAATAATAGCCAATTCCAAAAATATATTTTTAAGGTAATTTTTTAAAAGTATATAACCCTACATAATTGATTATAAAATTAGTTAACTATATACCACGAGACCTAGAGGCGCTTTTAAGGGAAGGAAGGTTTATAAAAGCTGGTTTTACAGTGCATCGACATAAATTTTCCTGCCTGTACACAAACACCGAAAGAAGTCCTAGACAAAGCTGATGATGACGTCACAATCCTTAATACCCCTCGAATTGAGTGCTATACTACGTCCACGAAAGCGGAGACGAAGTCTTTTATTACAGGGCCGCCACAAAATACACCCAGAGTGACCGATCTTCACCAGTACAGCACCTGATTGAAGCTGAGGTTTTGGCCTAATTTTAGTAAAATAAAATCATATTGTTCTATACAATATATAAGTAAGCGTGTTTTGGATAGATCTTGCGTACCTCGACTGCGCAAACACAGGCCGTGTCTATCAAAATATTGCATAGAAAAATGCATTTTAATTGGACACACTCAGAAGCAGGTGCCTTTGGACCAGCAACAGTTAAAAAATGAATGGTTCCGGCCCACGACAGCCGCCAGGGTCTGGAATCATCTGCTCTTATAGGATCTAAGATGTGTAATCCGGTTGAGCTCTATTCGGGGTTGCCACTATTCTCTTTAAATTTGTAAAAGTGACAGCTATCACACACATGTTTTTGGTTTATAGCAGCAGTATTAAGTGCTGCTGTATTCTGGTTTCAAGAATATGGGAAGGAGACATACTTATCCGAGGCATTCCAACTTAGTCCTCAGGGGTAGCAACGTACCTGTGGTCGAACTTATGTGGGGTAGATTACAAATATACATGGGCGGCAGTTGACACTTACCATCAGGTGGACCGCATGCTCGTTTGCTAATCAATCCATCAAATAAAAAATTTAAAAAAAATGGCATAGACAGCTTAATCTTACGTACAATTTGTTAAGTATGAAAAGATTAATCGTCGTAGTTTATAAGCAGTAATAAATAAGTATTGTCATAATAACAATGTAATAATTATATTTAAAAACATGATCTAAAGAGTAATCGCAGATTTTATTTATCTTAGTTTTATGCTTGTCGGGCTAAAGCTCAATTTAAGCGGGTATAAACAGATGTCTACCGATATGTCGATAATCACATCAGGCGACAATATACGTGGAAATCCGTTTCGATAAACAGGAAAAGTATTAATCTGCAAATTAGGTAACAGATAGTATTAGATAAGTTCGCAATTGCAGGAAACGCGTCAAAACATTGCACCCTCATATAAAACATTTATCACAATAACACCTGATCGTCAACTGATAATGTAGATTTGGAATATTTACGTAGAATATTTGTTTTACGCGTAATATTAATATTTGTTGGTAATTTAGAAATATTTCTAGGAACATCAATATTTGTAATAAGTAGCAAGCTTCATAATTGAAGCGAAGAAAATAGCTTCCATCTTTGAAGGTTAGTACGTCGTTTCTTATTACACAAATCCCTTTCGCAATTCGTTTGAAAGTGGTATAAATAAACTGGCATTATTTTCTCAATATTTTCTTCCTCAGATACCTAATTCTGCCCCAATAAAGTACACGTGCAATTCTTGATATCGGGAATTGCGAATTCCTGTAAGATGATTGTTATTTTGCCGGCAAAGACGACGTAGGTATGATAAACTGTTCAATTTTTATAGCGACACGAGCGATTCTGAGTTTTATTACAAAATTGTAATGCTTTATTTTCTTGTCAATAAACCTCATCGGAAGAGGCTGTTCAGGTCTGGGGAAATATTGTGTGAGAGCCCACATGTGGAGTTTTCCACAATTTTCTTGAAAGTATATGGAAATCATTTTTTTAATTTATTTTTTCATTTCGAGGGGGGAAACCTTTGAAAGGTACCCGATGTCGTGGGAGCGGCACCAGGTTATGTGGGATTTTTACCCACTAAAACCCCCCGGTGGCCGCCTTAACGCTTAATGGAGGACTCCGGGATCTCCAACGGAACGCAACCGGAGTCCTCCTAGCGCAACGCCCCTTTAAGGGTCCGCCCGGGTAAGCGTTATACTCACCCACACTTTGTGGTTTTTACGACACATATGGAATCTATACCTAGTGGACTAGCGTAGCAGATTACAAGCTGGACTAATCTTCTTTTTATATACAATAGAGTAGCAAACCAGCATGCAGTCACTTGATGCTAAGTTGCAACTGCCGCGCATGGACATTTGTAATCCACTCCGGATAAAACTAGAATCCTACCTGAAGTCGACTAAGTTGGAATGCCTTGGATAAGTTAGTTTCTCTTACCATATCCATCAAACCAGAAGACACCAGCGCTTAACACAGCTGTTATTAGGCAACACAGTTGTTATCGCAGCGGTGATGCCGCCTGAGTTCGACGTCGGAGTTCGACTTCAGAATGGGTTCTACCACCTTAAAAAGTAAGCAAGCAAGCTAGCAGTTCACCTAATGGTATGTTACTGCCGCTCACTATCATCTGTAACCATGTTCATATCGAATAGGTTCTAGCCAAAGCCGATCGCAGATGCATTACTACTCCTTAAGTCAGTCGGCCGCTATATCCTTCCACCGATAAACAGAACTGCCTCACGTTTGAAATGAGCGCGGGGGGTGATGCCTTCCCGTCGAATCATAGTGACTTTATAACCTTTCAAATTGTATTGATGAGTTCCTGGGATATAAACTCAGATATCCTTTAATCGACCTTTAATCGAAGTCACTCTCTTACAGCAGTTTTATTGAAACTTTTAATATCACGATGTTTGCTTAAGACCCATTAATCAATAATTAAAGATAATCATACTGGTGCGACGATGGTTATCAGTTTTCCTTGTCTTCATGCCACGAATTCCGTACTTGGAAAGGAAACGTGTAATTAACGTTCTGATCATTAAAAACTACGAAACCAATCAATCTCAATAACTATTTAGTGCGTCAATTGAAACTAAATTTAGATGGTCATCGAAACAACTTATTGATTATTCTCTTAAGAGGTAGAACTCAATGTGGTTTAAAACGGAGGCACCACTGACCCAACTATATCTGCTTAATAACAGCAATGTTAAGCACTGCTGCGTTCTGGTTTAAAGGGTGCCATAAGCTATACTTAAGCGAAGCGTTCCGAACTCCTCAGGAGTAACGCGTCCTTGGCCCACAACGCATCCGTAGCTGACGTCAAGTAAGGCTTTTATCTTGTCTGGGATTGACTACAGATGTCCTTGAGCAATAGCAGTCACTTGCCATCAGGTAGACTGCATGCTCATTTGTTACACAGTTGTAATATAAAAAAAACTCGTATACCGTAGCCAAGCGCGACAGCGGGAATTTTGCTAAAAATGGACCTTTTTGGTCGACAATGTTTAAATATCATAGTTTCATATCAATCCTTAAAGTGCACGCCAATAGTAACTTATCATTCAATAAATAAGGTACTTATTTACATCCATGGAATAATTATTTCCTACAGCAAGCCTTTTTTGTTTAATTTTTCGTCGCACGCAACGGGCGGTAAATATATACAACCTGCGCCCCGGGCGGCTAAAACACACATTACGCCACTGGATTCAAATATAGATTGCCCGTGGATGATCCCCCTGGGGGAGTTAAGATTAAAAGTGAGTAATCGTGGATTCCTCACGAGGATTTCTTCGTGAAAAAATGGGGATCTTTGTTTTGGGTTTTAAGTATACTTTTACCATTATTGGCATGGAATTCTGTATTCTTGAACATTTTGATCCGATAGTGGACTCTAAAAAATGTAATACAATTTGTAAGTACTTTCACAACCACTTACAAATTTTATTTTCAGTGATAACCGTATTTATCACTCTAATAGTACATAGCAATACTTGTTGTCAAAAAAAAGTGTGGTAAAACCAGCAGTGTACTGACGGAATCCAAAATTTATAACACCGGCTATCTCTATTGAATATTTGCTTAACGTTATCCCAAAGTTTAATAATAATTACCTCCAGGATTGAAGTTCTTTGGTTGTGGGGTAACTGCGGTAGCCGCGCCTGACGACCTTCGCGATCTGAAATAATAGGACAAGAGCTTTTATCAAAAGATATGAATATTTTTTACCGTTATTACTACAATTTTCTTAAGTATATTACATACATTTTATTTGTTACCATAGACCTAGAACAGAGAAGGAACGGCTAGAGTGTGGACCTTAGGTTAATAAGTTTCATAGGTACCTACGTAATTAACGCATAAATCTAAGAATGATATTGTAATAAAAGAAACAGCTATTTATAAAAATATATTAAAAATATGTGTATGACTTCAAAATAATTACTATATAAACACTCTTACAGTTGATATGTCTATCTATAATCTTAAATGTCTAACCGATCATAAATGAGTTGATAACACAAAAAATCGTCTCAGTTGGTACCAACAGATTTTTTACTCTTTTACCTAGGAAATATGATGTCTAAAAATAAATATCATGCACACGAACGGATTCACGAAGGAAATATACAATTTGAATTTTAACATTTTTTGATGTTATATATTTTTTATTTTATTTTTAAAATTAAAACACAATATTACAATACAGTAAAGATGACCGGATTGCAATTAATATTTTAAGTTCATGTTTATTAAAGTTGTTCCACACTCCAAGTAATGAGTTGCTACTATTATAACCTAACAAGATAATATAGGACGGTAGGATACAGATTTATATAACTCGAGCGATCAGGTTAAAACAAATACCTAAGTTTTCTCATGAGAGATATTTGCTCTTAACGAGTTGTGCTCAACCTCGTACGACGATATACGAGTACTAGAAAAGAATATTGCTGGAAAATGCGGCTTATATTGAGAAAATGACATAATGATGCGTTATATAACTATATTATATGATTCATAGAGCACGTAAGTACAATACGAATATTATTGGATTTAAATCGATTCTAAAGAGGATCGATCGTATATATGTATGTAGAAACGACAAAACGAGTATACTAATGCTTAAGAAAAGCTCGTATGCAATCCATTTATATTTAAAAGTAGCCGAAACCTTTTTTTTTCATATTATTTCTAACGTTTAAAACTCACTGAGCATTTTTATCCTTTTGCGTGCGGACGCGGAACCGCAATACACGTAAGACTTGTAACCTCTTCCTTCGGAGAAGGAAGCCGGTTACAAAAGGTAGGTAAATGACAGTTTTCATGTTCACGGCTTGGGAAATGTATGTCGATCTCTTTCCGTCTTACGGAAATTACGTAACGTAGCGGCTACTTACGCCCTTTCCCAATAAAATCAATCTATCCAATTATTCTTTAAAAATATCGCTATTTGACGAATTCCAGTAGACATTAATTGTCCAATTGCAGTAGGCAATGCTGGATAGATTGATTATTAGTAACGGGTGTTAACCACGCAATACTGCGGTCTCAGAATTTTGAAAACAGCTATTCCGCGACGGCGGAGGCGGAAAAAAAACGCTCCACGTGTTCTCACGCTAAACAAGTGAAGACTTATTATGACTTACGCAGACCAGCTTTTTAATTACGTTAAATGGGTTTTAGCTCGTAAACTTTCACTAAATTAATATATCCATTACAATTTCTTACAACACAATTTCACTATCAATTTGCCAAGTATCACGTTTATACACATTATCAAAGTACAATTAAAGGTGTAAGATCTATTGACTGACGTTAGGAGAAGGGATGTTTTTAATAAATTAAGTTACATTGTTGCGTCAAAAAGTTTTTAGAATCATATCACGCATATTAGAATTTTATTAAAACTATTTAAAAAAAAAATAACAATTTATTAGTACCTACATTCTATTTACGTTTTTACAATTTACGTTTAAAACAAAACAACATAAAAGATGAAACATGGTTCAAGATTGATTGAAGACAAAGAAACAATTATTTCTTGAGTAGCGAAGATCAATATGCAAGGTATACAAACACAACGAACCGAATGGAGTAGACAGGTTTTAATTAAGACATGTTTGTTTTGTTCTTAATGTGGCGAAGCGATAGCGTTTTTCATTAGTTCGGTCAGTCCTCGTGCGGGATTACTGGAAGCGACCTATTAGCTTTGCCTCGTATACGGTTGCCTCAAGTAAATATTTGACTGTCCCGAAATATCTTGTGGGACGGGCCTAAAAACATTTCTCATTAACCCAATGTTTTTACGGAGGACGTTTTATAAATATTTGGAATGTACACGCACAAGTTATATTAAAATGAACAAGGATTGCTCTCATTCGCGTGATTTTCTAAGTCTTCGTAAGGATTTACGTGCATGTTTTTACAAGTTTCCAAATAACTCATAAAAGCATGGTATAAATTTATCATTCTCAAAATATTAATGGCACTACTGTATTTATTATTATATGTATTTATGCAAAGTAGGATTCAGGTAGATAACAAGTTATTTCATTAAAAATTTAATAATAAAGTAAATATTAAAAAAACAGATTTTTTTATTTTTTTGTCTTTGATCAAAGTCAATGATTTGTATATTTAAAAAAAAACATACAAAATATGTTTTTTTTTTAACTTGGACATACTAGTTTTGTGTTTGAAAGCACGAGTAATATGAATAACGAAGACCGTATCAAATAAAATATCAAAGGAATGAAACATTTTTCAAGTGAAATACGTACGCTCTAAGGAAGCGTTGAAGATTTCAGGTTGCCATTGTGATCGCGCTTCGAGAGCTTTTACGGGTTTGAAGTTAACTCGGCAAAAAGAAATGTGTACGTTTCAAAATGTCACACTTTGTATATAACTGCAGGTTATAATTCACAAGTTTAATTTGACTTCTGACGTCAGGAATAACCTTTCTAAAAATTATTATGACGCTATTGTGATTTAATAGTTGTAAAACCTTGATTGTACGTGGTGTAATTAGAAGAGAAAGTTATTTAAATAATCGAGTTGGAGAATGACATTTCTCAAACTATTAATTTAAGCAACAAATGTAGAAAATATAACCTTCTTACAGTTCAAGACTGCAGTTTAAGTACTATTTACTAAATAGGTACGTATTTCAGTTTACATTCGTATTTTATAGGACTCTTTTGTGTTTATTTATTTTTGCTTGCAAAATCTCAAAGTAGTAACCATTTTATAATCACTATAAATTTTAATTTATTGAATTCAAGTCTATTTATAGTAGAGAAATTAAAGCGAATTTATTTTGAATAAAAAAACAATCGAAAAGATTTTTTTTTATTTTCGAGTGATATTTACAATTTAATGTTACCGTTATCGAATCATACTAATTGCACTCATACATAATAATACATACAGTCTACACGTGTTCGTTTTTTGTGTACATTTTTCGAATTGGAAACCGTAGACAGATTGTAGGTGGTACACTCCACTCGATGCGGCACATTTACATGTCTATCGCTATTTCTATGATAATAAACGGGTTTACTGTACTTACTTGGCAACTGGTACGTTGGTGAGACATAAAAAGTTGTTGCGCACACTGCGCAGACTCGCCAGGACCTGGGCGAATGGCGTCACGATCAAGTCTTCGCCGTGACTGGGGACAAAAGAGAGCACATTAATATAACATACATATATATAAAAATAAAATGGCGTTCGTTAGTCTCGCTCGAGAACGGCTGGACTAATTTGGCTAATTTCGGTTTCGAAATATTTGTAGATGTCCAAGGTGAAAGGTGAGAAATATAAAAAATAAAGAAAAATAGAGAAACGACCCGCGTGGCGGAGCGGTCACCATACCGGTCTGACACGCAGTGGGTTCCGGGTTCGATCC
>DWRA01003511.1:0-11987 GCA_018250295.1 Spathilepia clonius | reverse complement strand
ACCTCTCGAATGCTCAATAGCTTACAGTGCGATCCAGTGAAGTACTTCCATATGGAGAACCACTTTAATGTAAGTGGATATAGGAAAAAACAAGAATAATTCACTAATGTTTATGCTTTTAAATAGCTTATGTGTTTTTCATAAGGTACGTTATCATATTTAGGTATAAACAGGAAGTGTTCGATTAAAATAAACAATTCTTTGTTGAAGTGAACACTGCTTATTAATTCAATTATTTGGCCATAATTTTAATAAATTTTTTAATCTATCATTTTTGAATCACTGCGGGTCGGAAATAAACTATACTTATTATGACACATTCATATTGGACATAGAAAGTTAAAATTATAGCAAAAATAAATAATAATATCATACATCCCATAGCCCATTACATCAAAGCTCTACTTTATGCATTTGAGAAAGTGAAGTGTATCGGCTAAACAGGGTAAGGCGGAGAGCCGGTGAAGAGGACTCGAGACTTCGAGTGCCCTGAAGCCGTCGGGAATACTCAATCATAACCGGAACACGAAATAATGTTGTTCCCACCTAATCAAACAGGATAAATAAAGATACCTCCATCTAAATTTGTTAAGTTACTAAGAAGACATTTATGTCATGACTAAAATTGTGAAAGATGCAGCCACTTCACTCCAGACTTGATAGCGGGATTGTCTATTAATAGCCAAAAATGTTCCGAATGCGATTTATAGAACATGGTGTCATAGGTAAATCAATTTACCATATATACTAAAATATCGTTACGCACATATATAATTGTTGTCTTTCATTTTAAATAGTACTTTATAATCATACAATTGCAATTATAAGAAAAAGTGTCCACTATATTTATTGGGAAAGCAAATTGACAATTGCACAGATATACAATTGCGCGAATACAAAAATACAGTTAGCTATGATTAGCTTACTCTATTTTATTTGTATAGATATTAGGGCTATAACAGTACGAGTAAACATGGAGAAAGCTATTAGCTTCAGCGGCGCTTGAGTCGAGTGCCTCGAGACGACAAGTTAACGGCCCTCGAGTTGAGTTGAAATAATCTGTAATATTTGTTCAAATAATATTATTTCCACCAAAACAGGTGGTAATTAAGATCTTAATAAATATATTGGTAAACTCATTGCAGCTGCTAGTAACTAAGATGCCCATGTAGTCGTAATCTAAAGGACTCCCTACATTTTCTTGAGAGGAATATCTTACCAAATCAGTTAAGGTGGGGTGTCTGATATAACTGTAACAGATTCTCTAATATATAAAATAAAGTCATTTCATTTGGTTTCACGCACCGACGCAGAATCATAAAATTTAATTCACCATACGAAACTAGTTCCTCGATGAAAAATTTATTGTAAACTCGATAACGTACCACTATACCTGCACTCAGCCATTATAATGATGATCCTCAGGGCGGAGCAGTCACAGTACCGAGCTGACAGCCGCTCCAGATTAGATGGACGGACAGATATCTATGTGATATATTTTATTTGTTATGGTTCTGGATGTTTGCGTACTGTTGTTTTTATTATCCAGCATGTAGAATACAGGAAATCATAAAGTACCTCTACGAGCCTAGAAACGTTACGAATTTTATTTATACCCACTATTAGATTAGGAAAAAGCTAAGTTAACCAAAACTATCTAGTAATCCGTATAAAACACCCAGTGTTTCAGATAAATCTATTCCTAAGTATTGTAAACAGTCCTGAGGACCAATGAAGATGCCTCGCGCCCTCGAGAGAAGACCCCTCGAGTCGAGAGGGACATAGTCAATAGCTGAAGGACGGAATAATCTAATAATGTTTATACAAGTAAGACGTACACATAGTATCATGGAAAAGAGACCATATCTTGGTTTACTACTTGCTGCAAAATATCTGTTACCGTAGTTATTATCAAAATATATTTTACTAAATTTAAAGTAACTAATGAGCCTGCTGTTCACCTGATGGTCATTGCCGTCCTTGTACATGAGTGTTCCACCCCAGAATTAAAATCCTACTAGAGATCAATCACAGACGCGGCTCCGCCTGAATGCCTACCAGAACGTAGCAGCGCTTCGCTATTGCCACAAGGCTGAATTAAGTATGTTGGTAGTGTCTCCGCAAATATTTTTAAATTAAGCTATGGTTATGTATTGTTTTAATCGCAATTTTTTTTTCACTAATTGTATACCATAGTATCTAAAATATGAAACCTGAAGGCTCGTTAAAAAGTGGGATGACAACAGGTAAACGAGTAAATACCAGATAAGTATCTTGTTAGAGACAAAGGAAGTTGCTAACAAAAGCGGGCCGTATCGTTGTTTTTCATCCTGAAAAGAGCGCAAAAGCTCTGTGTATGGCTCAAGTAATAAGCGCAGCGTTTTGCAACCTCTGCGTATGTACAAAGTTATAGGTTGCATAGTTTGGGCTATTGTGTGCATAACCTGGATACATAAACATTATTTCATTTTTATAAATGAAATAATGTTTATGTATAAATGCTAATAATGTAAGGGCACATTACCATATTTTGCAGTATTCCACGCGTTTACGTCGTTTGATTTAACAGTAACATCAGCCAACAAATGTCTAGTGTCTGATATGAATCATTCAACCTAATATGAAATGACTTATTTGTGATTCACCTGAAGCGTTTGGGGATACTTACAAATTTTGGTAACTAGCTACCACTAAACCTTAAATAAGTATTTTATATATTTGTTTCCATGCTTTACTTCAGTGATAGCCTAACAGTCAAAACTATGTCCTCAATTCCGTAAATCGAAAGCGATTGAGGAATCTAAGGCTTGTATTCCAGGGCTAATTTTCAAAGTTATTAAATTAATAATCATTTGCTTCAACGGTAAAGGAATACGTCACGAGGAAACCCAGTACGTCTGACAGTTATTTAAAAAAGTTCTCAAAGGTGTGCGAAGTCCACCAATTCACACTTGGCCAAACTGTATCTCACTCACTCACTCTGAAAGGAGACCCTTGTCCAGCAGGGGTACAATAACTGGTTAAAATGGTGATGCTTCCTTACCATAAAATTAATATCCTCTAACTCTTGTCACTGGATTCCTGAGTGTCTTCGCAGTGTACACGGTCCTCAAGTGCACAATAGGTGGCGCTGTCGCGGGCACTCGCTGCTCTTTACAACTTTAAACAATAATACCAACTGTACGTTTAATTGAACTTCCGTATCTGCGCTAAATTATATCCGAGGACTTGATACAGTAACTGCTGTTGTTTGTGATTTCAATACTGCTATTATTTACTTCACTTTTGGGAATATAATAGTAATATCGAACGCGATATATAAACAATGATATACAATGTTGTTTTTAACTGGAGTCGTTTGAGGAGACTTCTAATTGGAGCAACTGAAATAGGGACTGGACACAAGTAAATCGGGGCAACCGTCTCATATAATGGGTAAATCAATGGAATACTGTTTTAGTTAAAACACTGTCCTTAACCTTATACCTAACCTATATAACCGACCATTGTTTATGTACGTAAGGTTTTATTATTAGGTTAGGTATTCGTAGGTATTAAATATCTACGCTATATACTATTCCCGGACTCCTAATACCAAAGGTCTAAATTCATCATCACTAACTATCACAACTTAGAAACGCTTATAAAAACGGTACTTAATTGAATTCTAAATCAAGTCTTCTTCAAATTCACAAAGTTAATTTTAAAACTTCCAACTTTTACATTACATTACAGACAGTCGAACGAGTATCGAAATAGTTACGGATAAAATGGCCGGCGAGGTGGAATAGGAAATGCTTAAAAACACCGTAACAAGTTCAGCGGAGTAATCCCAACTTGTCGGAGTCGTCAATCAGACGAGCGGCAAAAACAACACAAACAATTGGAAAGCGAAAATAGGTATTGTATTTGTTTCGTCATCCGAGATTTGTTAAAGTTCGCGGACGGAGTTGGGACCACATGCTAAAACGGGCGGAAACGAGCAGTTTAGCGGAACGCCAGTAGCAGAAATTGGTGACCGGCCGATCGGTAAACTGTGAGGCGTTCGTAATGAGTTCTTGCGAGTGCGAGTTGCGACAGTCGTCACCGCGTGGGGAAGCGGTCGTAATTTCCATTTCATGATTGGAACACTCGAGCCGCACCTGAGCCGGTGTTTGTCAAACCACTGACAAATATCCCCCCGTTTTTGTGCGAACATCAAATATGTAACGAATTCATCGCGGCCGCTCTCGCAATTTTACGGTTACGACGCTTTGCATTTTACAGGACTGGCTTTAATGGCGCGCTCTAGTGATTCGTCGGTCTTCAAACTACTCAGAATATTCCGTTACAACGTTTAAAGTCAGCGACATTGATTCTAGTGCAAGAAACTTTCGGACTTCCATTAAAGCTATTTCCATATCGATTCAGCGCAGAAGAAACTTTAACAAACTGATGAGCTCAAGTGTATTTCCAGTAAGTTGGATTAGCGCAGTCAATGGCAAATTACTTACAACATTTTTGAAGTGTATTTGGAAAATTTTAAATTGCTATTCTTTCCACCGTGATTTTATTAACTTGTCTTTTACTGAGCACATATTTATAACTCACCTAAGCAAAACGATTTTATTATGGTGCATGTACTGAAATCGTAGACTATTTATAACTGTAACAAAATTTTCGTTAGTAGGAGAACACAATATGAAAATGAAATATAATTATTTGGTAATAAGAAACACCTAAAAATTGTATCATTCAACCATGTTTCTCAGTTTGTTATCTTCTACAAGATCGTACCAAAGCAAACCATCGTTGGCGGCAAAAAGAGGTCTAAGAAGAACCCGCTGAGTTTATAATTATTGTTCGCATCAATATTGATATATATATATATATGTATGTTGTTTATTGTCACTCTTGTTTTTGTTAGACGTTTTTCGGTTTATAGTTTGCGATATAAAATATTACTAAATATTTTAATTGAATTGAAACTTGTTTCGCAAATATTGACATGTATATGGACGCTGTATATTTAACAACTTCATTGAACTGTGAAATAAAGTCAGTAGATGTTCAGTCTCAAAACTCTTGCTGCGAGTGTATTGCGCAGTTAACTACATAGGCATTATCGTATAAGGTCCTGTTTATATCTGCGAACATTGTACATGTCATGCAACACGTAATGTTATTTTCTATAGAATATTTTAATTCTGGGCCCCCCTACGTGCCTTGAATATTTATTGAATAGTAGAAGTTAAATATCATCACCATTAAAGATATATTTTATGTGAATGGTAGAAATAGAAAATGACACACTATTGTCAACCATCATACGGAAACAGTTTTACCTGGAAACGAATATGCAGTTTGTTCGTGATGCGTGATCGTTGCTGTCCGCGGACATACAACGCCACTGTTATATATAACAGGAAATGATGTCACCGAAAAGTAACTTAAGAGTTTTGTCATCTTAGAGAGCTAACGAGTGGCAGGTCGCACCCGCAACCGCCGCTGATAATCCCGCCTATCTTCAGCCGTCTGTATATGTGCCTGTATTAGCTTAGTGCCGCTTGTGTGTTACCTCCCTTACCATATACCTATCATCTGTACTGAGAGTTACCCTTAGAAGCTTTAGAGAAATGCATACCTTGAACAGATCATATCTTTCAAGCCCAAACATAACATTGGAATAGACTCATGAAGTTCTAGGTTTCCAAACATCAATGATTGTAAAGATGACTAGTCAAAAAGGACTGAATTTTAACAATCAATACTGATTAATGCTGTCTCAGTTGAAATATCTAGATCGTTTTGAAGCCCCTGAGATCATTATTAGCGGCTAAGAAATTCTACTTTACAAATAACAATGGCTTGACGGTTACACCTCACAACTTACGTTAGTATTCCGAAGCTTTAATTAAAATATAGTTTGAAGTACCTTGTCACTCGTGTGTTTTTATTTCATGCCGTGAATATTTAATAAGGGAAAGTTAAAGGCACTGGCGTTGTCATTAGTTACGAAACAAACATTTTCCCTCTCGCAGAAGAAAATTTGCTACATTTTTTATTGCAATATCTCAAGTGATATCAAAAATATTCTTCTATAACCCAATAAATGTTACAAGTGATGAACTACTGCGTTTTTGCAGTCCAACATTCTGGTTCACACTAAAATCCTCTATCTAATATATTACAATCACTAAATAGTCCTAACTGCCTTTTTTAACTTTATTGCTATTTTTTATTCAAGCTAAAGCTTTATCATTCTTAAACAAAGCGCCATGTATTTTTTATTTGCGATTTTAAAAATTGTAAGATACTTGTACGAGCGTAACCCCCAAACTTTAATATGAAATGTCTTATGAATTCCAAAAAGTTGTGTATGCGACAAAATGCACCATGAAAAAAGCGACGCCTCGCCCCGTTCGCTTACATTATAAAACAACAAAGACGTATTCTATTCTAATAAAAATTTGAGTCGAGTTCGGAGTGTTCGCGACCGTTGTTGTTTACCGCAAGTTCATACGAATAGCCGCCTTATTCTCAGCTAGTTTGGGGCTTAGCCACACACGGCTTCAGAAACTTCACCCCTTCCTAACACCAGAGGTAATCCGCTCAATAATAAATGAGAGTACGTAACTTCGCGCCTGTACCGACACTCCGGCTTTCACGCTTAAAAACTTTCAAACGATCTCATCTTGGACTGTTTAGTTCTCAGAAATCAACTTTAAGCTCAAATTTTAAAGTCTGTTTTGCGTTGGCGGCTGAGAAAGGGTTCAATTCTAGCAGCGTACAGGCTCTGAATTAGACATGTGTTAAAAGCTTAATACACTAAATAGGTAAAGATGTCAAGTACGCTGCGTCCGCGGTTCAACATTCTTGCTTTTAAATTGTAAATTAGTTATAATTAAATGAAATGTCAGCTACTTAATTAACATTACTTACAATATTAAGTACGTGTTTCAAGATGATTACATATAATACATGACTTTTTTACAAGCTTTTATTCAATTTGTTTCATTAGTATGTGAAAGTCAAATCTTGCAACTGAATATAATAACCCGGTTTGGGTTACCGAGATAAAATTTTGAAATGACAAAGCTTCATTAGTATATCGTCAACCCATTATTATTCCACAGCTGGGCACGGGTCTCCTCTTGAAGTGAGAGCGGTTAGGCCATAGTCCACCGCGTTGGCCAAGTGCGACTTGGTAGACTTCACACACTTTTTGAGAACTTTTTTGTTTTTCCAAATAACTCTCAAGTGTGCAGGTTTCCTCACCATGTTTTAGTTGATCGTTGTAGCAAATGACAATTAATTTATAATAAACACATTACTTGAAAAAATCAGAGGTGCGTGCCTGGGATTTGAGCCTCGGACCCCTCGACTGAGAGGCCGTGATTCATCCACTAGGCTATCACTGCCTATGTTAGCCATAGTTATGCCATTAGTGTAATGTTATTTTAAATCCAAAATGGCGGACACCCCTTGATAGAGGACCCACTACTTTATAGTGATGATATGGGTATCAAATGAAAAGATTTTTGAGAAAAATACACACTAAAAAAACTGACGTCACTGTAAATATATCTGTCTACAAGATATGGGCACCTATCAAATGAAGGAGGTTGTTAAGAAGACAACGAACAGGCAATTTTTTTAAAGTAGTAGATGTTTTTGTGGTTCGACTGCGAAACACCACCACCTAATTCTCGTCAGCGTTGTAACATCGGTGTCAATCGCTGCTGTGTTCTGGTTTGAAGGGTACAGTAAAACAAATTACACAAGACGTTAAAACTTAGTTATCAAGCATAACAAACAAATGTTACTTTAATTATAATTTTTTATCGACAGCGGGGATCAGTAACCACAAGGTCTGCGTGCAGGTTAGCTACTTAATAATTTCACAAAAAAGACTCAAGCCCAGCGGTGGGACAGTAATGGGTTGATGATGAAATACTAAAAAGCACAAAGAGTCCCGAGCTTTGAGTCCAACAAAGCTTGAGTACACGCCGAGTATGCATGAAGCTTTACAACGCTTTTGATGTTTGTTCCACGTACCCACACCTCGACGGCCGTGAAGAACTTGTCTCATCACTTACTATCAACAAAATAATCAAATAGACTGGTAATACAAGGCATACTTTGTAAACGAGTATGAGTATATAATATAATAAATAACAAAAAAAAAAATGTGTTATGGAGTTTCTGCCGCCGCTTCTGCACACTAATGAAACACCTTGTAAAGTAGTGGTAAATTATTGACGTTCAAAAGATCTCTGTAGAGAATTTACTTTGAATAAAATATTTAGATTTAGATTATGAATATCTATTATTCAAGGTATTTGTTGGAATGATGCTTACAAAAATCACTTTAGTTCATTTCCATAATGCACGTAGTTCCATTTCATAATGATACATTTGAATTAAATCACTAATTTCTATTATTTCTAATAAAAACAAACGAGAACAAAACTTAATGATAACTTTTACTACTTCTATTTATACATATACAACACATACGATCACAGAATTAGACGTGCTTGAGATTGGAACCAAAGATTTTCAAAGTATGAGTTTCAATATTCATAATTATTCAGACTTAAGATACCTTTATTTATTTTTCAACAATATAGTTGATCGCCTACGTCATGTGCGTGGGAAAAGCGGTCAAGGCAGCACCATTCATAATTATTCAAGGGATCGCGTTATGTTCGAGCACTTACTAATTAGAGTCGGGGGCGCGATGACCGGCGTACATATATTTGTGTGTAATTTTCAGCCATGCGTACTTAGCTGGCCGGTAACTAATTAAGTTTCATGTACGACTTCATTGCCAACGTTAAAACGGACGAGTTTTTTATTATTTCATATCCAACCGCAACTTTACGGGTTTTGTTTTATTTGTGTTTTAAGTTTATTCCTTTTGCGTTTTGTGTAATCTGCACTCAAATAATACAATGTCGAATTGTCGAGTTCCTGTAATAAATATGTTTTAAAATCTGATATAGCTTACTAAAATCTTGCCATCAAGTATGGCATACGTTTATATACATTATCCGTAATCCTTACTTGAAAACAGATAGGATATACCTTTCCATAATATGTAATCCATTTATCAACTCATTAACAATAATATTAACAATGGAAGCATGCGGCATATTGTTCACGTCTCCATAGTTGCGTTCTCCTTTCAGTGGCCCTCACAGTCAGAACCATGAACTGCAAACTCCATAAACCAATTAACCAGTTTAGCAAACAAACAAAAATATCATTGTTCCCGTCCCTTTCCCGTCCCATCAATACAAAACGAATTTGTAGCGATTTACTAGTTTAAAAGTGTTTAGCGCAACTTTTGCAGTTTAATGTACATAGCTCAGTTGTACTCGTACGTGCTATTCAGCAACGTTCATCCCAAGTTTAGATCTATTCTCGGGCATGTAATTTAGTTCTAGTATAAAATTTTGTTAACAGCTCCATCAAAACTTTTCTTCACGGCTCATTAACTATTTACCTCTGGCGCGTTCCAAACGATTACTTTGGCAACTGAATAAGACTTTACAAATACAAAATTTGTTAACGACGTTTTCAGACGAGACGAATATGTTATGTATATTACTATCGCATTTACTTTTCATGATATTAATAGCCGGTCTATCAAAAGTATATTTTTTAAAAGGGAAAATTTATGTTACTATTATACATACCGGCGTCATACATGTATAATAATAAGCCACAGGTTACCCCAAAAGGAAAAGGGCTTAAACCAGGCTAGACAAGTGCGGTAGGTCTGATTTGAAGTGGTCACTGCTGCCTTTCTAGCCTGCAAGAAAGTACTTACGAATTGCATGTGTGCAAGTATACTTTCCACATCATTCGTGTCTCCTTCCAGACTAGAACACAACAGTTGTGATGAGGCAGTGGAAGGTGTGACGATGGTTAGAAGTTCTACCTATTTCTAAACTTCACAGACATCCTTGTTTCAACAAGCGCTAATTCTCTCGACCTCATTCTAAATTCATGGTATCTTATGAGATGCAAATACATTACCTAACGCCGACCCTTACCTTATGATCCCTCGGAATCCAACTTGAACCCTTAATCGCTTTAATTCCCGCCGCTCTTCACCTACGGAGCCATGAATATATTGCGCAAACAAATGGGACACTACATTACGGGTATGTTGTATTGTACGTTTCTTTAGTTAACAAAGGAATTTACTGCTACAGATGATAAGAACATTAGATAGCGTATAGAACTTCGCTAAAACTGCACACGGGTGAAGTAATGTTATGACTTTAATGTCAATAGCGGCGTTAATAAAATAACTTAGTGCGCACTGTGCGTTATACAATATGTTGGAACTAATCATACATAATATTTTTATTTTTCATCATTTTCTTTATTCAAGCCGCTCTAGAGAAACAGTACTCTCGGGTCTCTCATCAATTGGTCCCCAGACCAATTGATGAGAGACCCGAGAGTAACGGTAAGACAAAAAGCTTGCAGGAATATTTTTGTCACATTTACTATAATATATTGTATAAATATCAGCTAAACACTGTCATGTTTATAAATTATTGACGATTCAAATTATATCTCTTATATGTACCGATATAATCGACGAATGTTTCCAACGCGTCTGTAAATGAATACAACATTTGTATGAAATTAACTGAACTAAATAATCATACGTACCTTTCCGAACAGTCAGCATCGTCACAATGCCTATTCTTGAACAACAATACGATTTACATAAGCCTGCAGGGCGGCTGTTAACTAATGAACCGGCTTAGCGAGCACCATTCCGACGATAATAACATAAGATATGTATGAACGTGAATGGCAGTCGTTCATATCAAGCCGCCCTGAAAAACAATGAATAATGTACACGCGTTCAATACGCCTGCTTATATTTAGTAACGAATACTCGTTATGAAATACTATAAGTGTATGTTTCTAGACATGCTGCAACGTCAGTACGAAGTATAGAACTTATATAAAAATCATTTTTAATTTACCAAAATCGTGTAATGTCGCTATTAAAAATAGTATTTTAAAAGTTTACTATTATTCTACAAATACTACATGCATCCTCGTCATTTTTAAATTTGAAAATGTAAATATGTGCTGATACTATAAGTAGATTCGAGAAAACAATAAATAGGTAGGTATAAATAGGTTACGAATTAACAATATTAGTGTCAAAGAAAATAAACATGAAGTTTCAGCTAAATTTCCTCTTTATAATTTATTTGTTGATCCCTTTACAAAATAATAATCATATTAAATACAGCTGTTTTTTGACAACAATCAATTATCCAGAAATTACAAATGCAAATCGAAACGAAGTATGTATAAGCCAAAATTTAATTTGGACGGATTTGCCATAGTTCCTAAAAGTGCGCATTTGTAACCCATCCTTAATTGTTACTTTTACTCGTACCAGAACTTCATTTTCATTTTATAGTTAATTTCAGTAGCTCTATCCCTAGTATTAGATCTTCTGTTATTTCCCACCCGCCATCAGATCATAGTAAAATCCTATACCTATAAGTAACAAAATATGAAACGAAACAGTTTTTGATGACAAAAAATGTTTTATATTTCCTTAGCGTACTGGCGGTAATAAATGATTGGAATTATACAAATTCCGGGCACCTACAGGCAATTTGTGACGAAATTGAGTGGAGTTAGAGACGAGTTGCCATTTCTCATCGCGGCCGCAGCTAAGTGTGTCGCGCTAATGAAATGCTAAGCATTCCGTTATGTGACTAATGGCTAAATAAGCCTGCGAAAGTTGCCTGTTTGGTCTGTAAGGTATTAATGTATAACTTCTTCACATTCCAAAATATTTTTAGGGTTCCGTAGCCAAATGGAAAAAATCGGAACCCTTATAGATTCGTCATGTCTGTCTGTCCGTATGTCATAGCCATTTTATTCGGAAACTATTAAGACAACAAAGTTGAAACTTGGTAAGAAATTGTATTCTGTAAACCACTTTCCGAATT
>DWRA01003510.1:0-11990 GCA_018250295.1 Spathilepia clonius | reverse complement strand
CGAGACGTTTCTGCTTATTCCTTTTATGTAGCAACGTATCTTTGGGCGCTTTGGGCGAACTCATTTAATAATTTAACCTTTTCTGAGGTTTATTACAGATGTCCAAAGGCGGCTTCAGCCATTTACCATCAGGTATATGGCCTTGCGATTTAGAGGGCGGTATCAAAATCTCAACCTTTTTTAAGTAATTCACTTATATATTAGAAATTATTTATTGTTTTACATATATAATTTGAAAATTGAAATATCATGCAGACACCATTAAATCTGTGAGACAGAATAATTAGAAATACTCTCTGTTTTGCTTCATAAGATCTACATAACAAACGGGATATAAACCTACGTAGTGCGATTGGCTACGGAATTTATGCCGTAGTAAGCCGTAGCAAAATGCTACGGTTGCTACGGAGTATACCATTTTGGTACTCTGCTACCGTAAACTACATCGCCTCAGCTACTATATTTAGTATATCGCTGGTCGCGTACATATTGCTTCGGTATACCAAATTTTAGTCAGTTAGAAATGCACAATATTTGCAAAATCTCAATAGTAACTACAGTTATGTCATGTTAAAATACTTAGTAATAATAAAATTTGAGGCATGTTAGGCTCCTATGAATAGTAATTTTTGTGAGGTAGTCTTCTTCCTTTTAATTTTTTTAGAAGGCATCATATCCTGTAAAATGTTCATAATAATTTTATTATATTTCTTACTTAATTTCCATTGAAGTGAAATGTTCGTTAAAATAAACTAGTATGTAGACTATACTAATAAATTAAAATAGTAAGTTGTGACGTCAATCGAATTAAACAGTTTGAAATAAATTCGCGTATCACTCACCTTTGCACCAAATCTATAATTAATACAATTTCGAATCAATTTATCTTCAGCAAAACGACGGGTGGGGATAAATTATTCATGTCCAATTAATGGAACGCTGTACCCGTTTAGAAATTTATTATTCTGCATTTGTTTATTTTGTATGTCGTGATTTCATTGCGAAATTTGAACTGGAATAGTGTTTGCAATAACCTTTAAATCGATTTGGAGAGAACATTGAAATTGGATTAGAACATGGATCTAAATCGCAGATTTGATCTTGTGTTGTGAGAATGGGAGATAACATTGTATAGTATAAATTCATGCAACTGAATCCATCAAATACGCCTTACAAATTACACAAATGTTTGAATTAAAAAATATGTATACATATATCAATCACATTTTTTTTGTATGGATGTAGCAAATGTGCATGCAATCCAACTGATACGTCGCCTTATTCAACGCTTCCCATAAACATCTGTTATTAAATCCAGATAAAATTAGTGTCCAACCTGAATATGCGTTGCTACACCTGAGGACTAAGTTGGAAGTTAGAATTATATTTCCCTTACCACAACCTTAAACCCGAATACAACAGCACTCAACACTGCTGTTATTTGCCAGAAATAGGTGTGGAGGTAGTGCCACCAGAAACAAATCAGAAAAGGATCGATCACCATCGAAATAAATGTTTTTGTCCGTATTTTGAAGCAAATATTAACAAATACAAAATATGTATGCTTGTGTAAGATAATAACATCACATTTCTATAAAAGTATAAAACACAAAATTATATTTGAACTGACTTTTATTGTGACGTCAACAATTGGATACTATATAGACGCGTAACAAATAACTTATATGATTAATAGTGCTCGATTTTGCTCAATGTCACATACTCGAAACATTTATAACAATCACCATAACAATAAATATAATATTAGATCAAGTATACTACATGATCGTTTTCAGTATACATTTTTAAAAACACATGTTTTGAATGTGAAATTAATAATATTGAAGAAACCGCTGATCCCGTAGCGTACTTAACTAAATCCTTAGGGATATAAATGAACGGCTTATCTATGATAATACTATTAAGATGTCCATGGAATGTGCAAAGTAACAAATTTAACACGTTCAAACAAAACTTTACCACCGAAGAAAGAACTTCAAAAGTTCCTTTATAGGAATAAAATATATTTCCCACTTTGAATGCAGCGATAAGTGAAACAGAAACATTATCGTGACGACCGCTCCTTCCCGGATGCCGGCCATATCTCTCTACTACTCCATTTACATTTTTCTCTATTCAATTGGAAAAAAGGGTCTTTCGGCAAGCCGTGCCAACTTTTTTTATGAAGGTCCCGTAGGAATTATGTGGTACTCGAATTAAGATGTGAAGTTTAAATACTGTTTTAATCCGATTAGGACTACATTATTTTGTATGCGTGGTAAGTTATATTTGAATTATGAACTGATTTTAATAGTTTAGACTGGGTGCGGGGACACGCCGACTGCTCAAAGTCCAGGGATAAATCTATATAGGGAATTTATATTTTATATTCTACGTCTAGGTAAACTTGTGCTCGTCTTTGTTTCCTGCATCCTAGTTTAGAAATATATGTGTAGAAGGCGTTACTTGCTTATGAATTAAGACAATTTTTGATACTCACGAAATATATAGAAATTATACATATTTATTGTTTCAAAGATAATTTTACATATATTTACGGTAGAGTATTTTAAATCCCGGCGATTAATGGGCATTACTGTTGCAATATTGCATCAGACCACCATGTATAAAACAGCATAACAAAGTAACAAGAAGTGATAACTCTTTGTTAAATTCCAATTTCGAAATCCAGTCGAATTGGAATTCTATACCAAAAGTACTGAATTCGACGCTGCAACGCACGATTAATAAGAGTTTTCCATGAAGCTCTAAAAGATGTGTGAAACCCACATTTAAAGTATGGATTTCATCTTTCTCACTTTTAAAGAAGATATATGGTCAATAGTGGGATAGTAATTGTGACATAATATTTGCAGTCAATTTATAACTGATTAAAAGTTGATGAGACTAATGTTAGTTGCGGAGATTACCATATTTTTTGTATTACAATAACATTTATGTTACTAAAAAAACTATTAAACAGAATATAAAAGTGCATATAAAAGCGCCGCATCTTGAAGATATATCTTGACATATATTTTGAGTCTCGGTCTAAAATATTTTAGTGTCGTCAAAAGCACGTTTTAATCCCACTTCGCTTACATTTCTCGGTGAAATGTAACGCAGCTTAACGTACGAGAATTACGCCCAGCGTTAAAATCAGCAATTTTAACGTCTACTCGCGTTATTTTAATGGAAATGCTGAGAGCCTTTTTAATTTGCATCCAGATCGTTATGGATTTTTAAGAGATTTAAGTTCGTATGGATAAAAAGATTCAAAAGACTTTAATGCGTACCCAAATCTATGTAGATGGTATTAATTTTCGTACTACCAGTATAATTACTAATAGTAGTACTACTGTAGTAGTAATAATAGTACTTAGAAGCAGAAGAGTAGTGTAAGTAGCAGATAAAAAGTGTGTCATGTTTTTGAGTGGTATTAGATATCTCAATATGTCATTGCGACATTTAATGCTACTATCTAAAAAACGTAACAAATAATACATATATTTATTCTTGTAACGGAACCCAAAAATAACGGCAAAAACTATAGCGCAGGTAGATAGAAATAAAATTTCATGAGAAGTGTCGCAAGCCTTTTTGTTTACTTGATAAAGTGCGGGGGCGGACTGCGCGGTACCGCTTTTGATCTGATAGAATTTTATTTTATGAAAATGCTTTTACGTTTCGGTACCGTTTGATAAAGGGTTAATAATTTTTGAATATTTTTGAAGTTACTCTTCTTGAATCAAGAATGTTGGAGAAAATGTGATAGTGAAATTTTATTGTAATATAAGCACGTATCATACGAACACGACAGGTTCTATGAACCCTTTGACATTGCCTAAGTGACATTGGGAATTTTACGGATAATACAGAGATATAAAACTTATAAAAGTGTTAACCCAAACCAGATGTCTAAATAACCAGGAATTAGATAAGGATCCCGGTGCGTGACACAACGCGATGATCATTTTATACCACAGATCTTCTCACTTAAATCTTTCTTAATCCTATTAAACATACACCCGTAATCGTAACGTGGCCATAAACAAATAATAATGAAATGAAATACTAAAAAAGTTTTTTTTTTTCAAAAGAAGTTTTTTAGGAATATCATTACTTTTCGTTATTGAACTGTTTATTCAAAGTCATCTAAATCGATCGTGTGTGCAACATTTAAAATCAATCGCTTAGGGATAACTGGTTTAAATTTCAGTTGCTAGAGTGTACCCTCACATACTAACGTACATACGTACTAACAAACCAAGGTAAATAAAAGCTTGTGAAATTAGTATAACACACATGCTGCCATGTGTCTAAATAGATAAATCAATAAATATTACATATATTCGTTATTCAAGCGGATATGTAATTTTTGATCAAATATTAAGCAACATTCGACTGAAAATACATTTAAGTAAAATTTTATAACATTTTTAAACTACAGAGAGATTTATTTTCTCTCAGTTGCGATTTTTTTTGTAAGTTTAACTAAAATAACATTCCTATACAATAAAATGTTTTAAAAATTGGACTATACCAGGAAGCAAACTAGTCGAGAGCCTGATGGTAATCAACATCAAATAAGATGGGAGTCCTATCGGACATCGACCACATATGGGTTATTACCGACGTTGTTTCTTAACGTGTAGAAGTAAGATACGATCATGCAGTCCAACTGATGGTACGTGGCCACTGTCACCCGTAGACATCTGTAATTCATTACAAATAAGATTATAGTCCTACTTGAAGTCGACGATGCTAGACACCTAAAATGCTACCTTTGGTGACTAGGTTGGAACGGCTCGAATAAATATGTCTCCCGTACCGAGCCCTTCAAATCAGAACCTAGTCGCGCCAAATGCCGTTGTTTTTACAAAAGTAAGCACGACAGTGGTACTTCCGAGTATAGCTAACTTAGAAAATCTTGCGATCTTGTAATATACCTTATCCTCCAAATTTAAAGATAGCAGCGTTTAACACTGGTGTTGTAAGCCAGCAACAGTTATGGTGTTGGCCTAACTGTAAGTAAACTATCAAAAATCTACGCCTCTGGTTATGTTTAGTTTAACAGAAAACTAGTGATGAGCCGAAACGTAATGACTATGAAAAAGCTGAAAACAAGCTAACGTTTAGCTCCATTCACAGGAACAAGATAAATCTCTTTGATAGCGAATACAGGCCTTTGCTTACCTGCCCGTAAATAATTTGCAAACACTCAAGAATCAGATGCATGTCTGCCTCTTACTGTTATAATGTGGTGCAAGTTGTATACTTCTTTAATACTATTTATTTGGCAGCTACTCTTTATATGTCTAACTTCGAAGCACTCACTCCACACAGTTTTCTAAAGTACACTTCTGTGGGCTTGCGCAATTCGCTTGATGGAGTAAGTTGTATTAAACACCAACTCATTTTAGATGTTTTTATAATATTTTTTATTAACGAGGTTTACTTGTGATATATGCATAATGATAACGAACACCAAGCGCGTATGAAATTCAGCAATTAGTCGCATTGGCCATTCAATCTAATGTAGGTAAATGTAATGTAATGATCAAATGTCCTAGATTTTATTGATATTCAGTGCAAAAAAATTAAATAGAAATAATAGAAATCCAGAATAGTTAAGTAATTAGCTGCTTAAGCTTAATATTTAGAATTATGAAACAATTAAAATTGAATATGTCTAGTTTACAATCTCGTATCGGTTTAATAAAATATTATTACTCAATCGTTTTGAGCCAATATCACAAATACACAATAATTAACTCACTCTTATTTAAATTTATAATTCGCCACTGTTCACAACTTAATACCCCTGCACCATATACAACACTTATTCCTTTCAGAATGGCAGTTACTCGCTCAGAAAAATATCTTTCAGATATTTCGCATCCTCGCTACGACTCCGTTCGATTCTGCAAACCGACAATTTACTAGCACGTGAATCGTTTTAGAAACGAGCGAGACTTTTGTCGGTCAATTGGTTATGCAGCTCGGGAGTACGGTTATCGAGTTGATTATGGCAACACCTTCAGAAATTCGAAATAGTACATAAAATACTTCTAAAATTTTAGGTTTATTTTAAATTGGGTAGTTATCTAGGTTTCGCAGCGTGAAATGGTGCTCTTCAAATGATCTATTCAAATGTTGTATGTGTATTTCTATAGGCGACCGTTGCTTTTATACTGATGGCAATTCACACATAACGGCAACCATGCCACTACGTTACGACTCCACAACGAAACTGCGTGAGCTGGCGTGTATTTTTATAAAAATGTTTTATCTACACGGACTAAATTTTTCCGTCCAAATTGATACCGTGGACGACAATTGACCTTTGATAACATTTGCTACATTGCAACCACAACGCAACTACTAGTGACACCATGATCACAAGCTGTTCGAGTATATCGCAGACACATTTTCGTCGTTGCGTTGTTATTAACACAGTATGCTGCAGTGACGCTATTCACACGCGGCAGACATATCGTCATTGTTGTGTGGTGCAGTTATCGCGCGTTAAATGTTATTTACGTAAAGAAAATGTTTTGATATAATTTGAATTATCGACAGTACATAATTAAGTTAATAAAAATGTATTTACAAGCTCGACCTTAATCCCAGTCGCAGGTTTATGAGGAATCATTTGAATATCTATGTTCAGAAAATGTATATATATGTATAACCACGGAACTCAAAACTAGTATATCAAAGTTACTACTAAAAAATTAACAAACATTTAATGTCGAAGGAAATCCTACAATTTTCTGGAATATAACGTTAACAATGTTGATTTTAATTTTTACAGTGTGCTTTAGTACTAAGTAAAGTTTCTACGTATACGTAAAAGCCAAGCTTGGGGCCATATGCGGGCAAAGTCATGCTTGGAAGCTCGTCCTCAAATAAATCCGACATATTCTTTTTCCCATTTTAAATGTTATTACGTCGTGAGCACGCAAGTTATGACCTCATTTAGCAGGATCACCATTACATAATGTTAATAACATTTCCGAGTTTGTCCCCGCAACTGGGGTGGCTTGGAGTATACTTCACCGCGATACTCCAATAACAAATGTTAATATACTATATAATGTTCCAAATTTGTATCAGAGTGTTTTCAAACCGCGCAATTAGACATCTATCTAAGTTTAATGACTACTACCTAATAATAACATAGGCCATAGAATCTTTTATACTTTGAGTCCAGCAGCACCACCGACACGCTTAATAACAACAATGTTAAACATTGCCGTATTTTAGTTTGAAGGTATAAAAGCTACAAGCGGTCACTGATCAAACTTGACTGCTCACGACCTTGCTTATTTATTGGATTTACATACATAATCGCTACCGTCTACGAGTCTGACCTGTTCATAATTTTCATATATTTGAAAAATAGCAATCATCTGCAAAAACTTAAAATATTGTGAAATTAAATATGATAGTATAATATGGAGAACTTTAAATCCTGCTATTATTTACTTCACTAACAAGCATAGCGCTAGCTAATTTGTAGCGCAGTAGCGCCTGCCCCCGGCGTTCCCTGCGGGGCACTGCTAACAACGTATCCCGTCGAGAGAACTACATAAATTTACTTTCTATATCTACAAATGTTGTGTGAAGACGGAATAATCGTAGCTATTAGAATTACGAAACTCGCATTTATCTGCAACACAATTATTTTGAACAAAAAGATATAAAACAAGTTTTATGTCATTCAAAAGATGAAAATTTTAAAGAAATGATGGTTTAGTAGTCAGTTCTGTATTCGGTGCTCAACTTAAATTGAGCTGGATTACCACGTACACTGTGTCCAATTTGAGCGCTAACTTACCATTGGATAGTAGTATAAAATGAAACAAAAATACTCGTAAAACAGAAAAAAATATTTGTGCCAAGCTCATCGTAGTAAATGGAAGAGAAAATGAATCTGTAAAGAAATAAATTTAGGAAAATCTAATGAGGCTGATATAAATATATGAGTATTGACTTCAGACACAATTTGAAGTACCACGAGAGTTGTTATTACCACCCGTCCTACTATTGTAAAGCTACTATTACTATTTACTATACTTTCAGAACCATGGAAACGACTACCTCAAGTAGAAGTCCAGTTCTATTTGGAATTGGCTATAGGTAACCACAAGCGGTAGCTCTAGCCTCAGATGGCCCGCAAACTTATTATCTTTGAGTTCCTGCTACATTTCGTAATTTGGTCAACTTCAGCTTAGGTAGCAATGAAATTGTAAATCCTTTTAACACTTTGTTTTCTTAACGATATCCATAGGTACGTTGACCACTCAAAAAGTTGTACCCATAAAACAATTTCATATAAACAAAAGATCATTGCAAATACTGAACGGAATAATTAATCGTTCGACTTAATTGGGTAATTAAAGCTTTCATCTGTGATTTCCGTTAATTAACTTATTTTAATGCAGTAATCAATAAAGCAATTAATCTGTTCAGCTAATTAATTGTAACAGAGTTTTTGTAATTTTCTTTGTCATTAGTGTATGTATGTACCATAAGACGTCGCTACTGCTCAGGGAAATCGGTAACCAATCAACGGTAATGAGACCAACTATAGATGCATTGTTACCCTTATCTTAGAGCGTCTGTTTCTTAATGTCTTATGTATATTTTTTCTATTACTGGTATTTTACAACACAAGTGAATGTGTATAATCACTAGGCGTCTAGGTGGTTTTGTACTTCACACCTGTGTTAAGGATTTTTAGTTGTAGTTTTCTTGTGACGGCGACGTACAGTTAAAAATTTCACGCGTCCTTTTTCTACAGTATATCGAAAGAAAAACCATATTTCATTATGTTATTCAGAAACAGTACCAAAATAACTTTCAAAATATCCCAGAGTTTGTTCTGTAGTTTTTAGTAATATTCAAACAAACGGACAAAAAAAGCTTCATAACTGTGTACATTTTTACTGTAGAGATACCTATAGTGCGTTACAGTCCATTAACTGATAATATCAAAACACTGCACGCCCACTCTCCCTATTAGCGACATCCCGCAGAGAAAACCGCGGGCGGCAGGCAGTCCATTTTATAAATTGCCCACCGATTATAGCGCTTTCATATGCGGTCACTTACTAGATACGGGAATACAATGTTACATGTAGATGTTGTTGCATTGTTGTTTCCATAACGTGAAAGTTACTATTATGAAGATACAAATACATTTAAAATGTAGAATATTAAATTGTGTGAATATTGATGGTGTTAATTCTCTTTTTGGTTCAACCACGGCGGGAGCAATGCCATACCTATTTTAACTAATAACAGCAGATTTAAGCGCTGCTGTGTTCTAGTTTGAAAGATGTGTTAAGGGAGACATAATTATTCGAGGTCGGCCAAGTTGGCCCACAGGCGGAGCAAAGTATGTGACAAACGTCTGGTATGACTGTCATCGTATCTGGCATCGATTACAGATGAACACGGCCAACATTATCCGTTACCCATCAGTAGACTGCATGCTCGTTTACTACTTCAATTTCATAAAAGAAAATATTTAAAAACTTTTAAAACTTGTCGTGATAGCTACTTTTAAAACTTATATAAACCTGTTAAAGAAAATCGTGTCCTCTCTCTATAATATGTGGAATATAAACTTTCCCAAGTTTATAAGCTTTTCGACTTGGCCTGAAGTTCTTAACCCAGTTGTATACCGGCGCCGTTTCTGTTCTAGGGTCCCGTAATCTAATAAAAAAATCTTTAAAGACAGTTTTCGATATACGTTCTATATACCTACATTCAATGTACGTACGTTCATTCTTATCCATGCCAATCATTATATAGATAAATTATGAATTCAAGATATTTTCATTTACGATTTTTTTATTTCAGTCATTTAAATATACAATAAACACGTTGATAAAATTGTAAATTTTAGAAGCAGATAAAAGTAACTTAGGAGTAGTGGTTATTAGTGGTAATTACATTAAGGCTTAACAAGCACACAACGTTTTTCAGTATTCTTCATGTGCGCAAGCGGAACTGCAAAATGCGCAGAATATGAAAATGTAGACAGGCATATATGTATGTAGCAGCCATTTCCATAGCGCGATTTATTTTCGCAAGGTACGCGGTTATTTGCTGTTTCCGCTTAAACAGTGGCAACAATGTTCCGCCGAGTTTGCGGGCGCTTCTGTACGATTACAAAACTGCGGTACGTTCGGTACCGCGGTACCTGCGGTACGTTGTTGTACGTTCTTAATAATAGAACTGACACGCATCCGCACGCGGATGCGGCTGGCAATCGTAAACTTGAGCTATTCTCACTGTTAACGAGAGTCATGTAGTACATAGACTTAAATACTAAATTGTTTACCATATAACATGTACAGTTATAGAAGCTGCATGTTATAGTACCTAACATTTTCACATTTAAGGTTTCCGCAATTAATAATAACTCTTCGTAGTATTGTGGCATCCCTTAATATTTACCTTATAACAACATTAAGCACTGCTGCGATCTGCTTTCAAGAGTTTGAAAATACGAATATACTAATAGAAAGCATCCTGAGGTTACATTTCTTTTCTACCTGAGGTAAGTTACTGATTTCCACGAGTTATACTACTTAACATCTGTTGCAGGCTAGTTTGTAACTTTATTTTAATAATACAGAACCCTCATACAAGTAGTCCGTGTCGTATAGCCAGTGTTTACTTCCCAAGTATTTCCCTCTGACGTTTCATACATGAAAGTATTTTTAACATCATTACATATATGTTTTGTTGCTTTTGAAAAAGAAAATGTAGAGAAAAGAATAATAAATTCAGAGTTAACATTCACGCCGACGCCTCTAGCGTTCTTTTCAGGATAATAGTGTTTGCTGGTACATTCAAATTCACCCTCTGTTTCTATACTAACAAGGTTCAAAATACGACAAAACATGATTTCGTAGAGTAACTAAAGAACTTTTTGCACCCTGTTTTTCGGTCTAGACGTATTTATTATGTAAATAACAATATTTCGGGCTGCGGAGATTTTGACAAATCGACACCTAATTTGATGTAGTACTCATGGCTGATAAATTAGGAACATGTTTAGTTCTGTCAAAATAACAAAAAAAAACAGAAAAAGGGTTGTATCCGTCTTTTCATCATGTAAATAGGTTAACTGAATCATGATGATGAATAAACTTTCTTCGTTCTTGTACCTATTATAAAATTTATTTGGAAGTTAACGTTATCAGCACACAATTGACTTATTAGTTGGACTAAATGGTTATTTACTACATTAAGTACAAAATACCTTAGTAATTAAAACAAAAATTACAAATATTTATATATTACAGTGTGCGAAAACCTCATGTTTAGTTAAAATTTACCTGTAGGCTACCTCACGGTATCATTTCTATGCCCATCTGTCAACGTTCAACTTTTATTTGTTTTCAACCATTATGTTACTAAATAAAATGTTAATAACCACTTCCTTCGGAGAAGGAAGTCGGTTAAAACAATTATAATGTGTAAAAAAATAATAATATGTGTTGAATATTTTCCTTGATATCTACAATATATGTTATATCCAGATTTTTCATTCTCTTAGTTTAAAAGTTAGAGGGGGACACACCAATTTTACTGCTTTGAAAATTTGACTTAACCTTTAACTAGTGACGTGTAGTCTCACAGGCGTCGCGCGTTTTGCAAATTCCTGGAATTGACCATTTCCCCCGCTCACCGCGACTCTGCTTCTCAGTACCTTTTGCTTTAGTGCTTAAACGACAGCGGAAGAAGGTAGTTATGTCATCGGCTGTTTAACACGTAAGTAAAATTAATTTGAAAATTGGGTGTAGCCTGTGAGGCTACATGTCCCTAGTTGTCATACACAATTTTTTTCGAACTACTTTTTTATTTTTAGTAGAAAATGGCAGAAAACGCGAGGAAACGTCAACTCCAGCCCACGAGTTCATCAAGAAGAAAAATATTACGAGTAGACAGTCTATCTTTTGAGGAGG
>DWRA01003509.1:0-11991 GCA_018250295.1 Spathilepia clonius | reverse complement strand
ATTTACCGAGGCATTCCAACTTAGTCCTCAGGGATAGCAACGTGTCTGTGGTCGACTTCAGTTAGGATTCTAGTCTTATATGGGGCGGATCACAAATGTCCGTGGGCGGCAGTTGCCACTTAGCATCAGGTGGACTGCATGCTCGTTTGCTACTACATTATATATAAAATAGAAAAAAAAATATGTGCAACCTGTTCGATAAGGTTGTTAGCGACACTGCTAAAATTAATTTGTCTACTACCGTATACAAAGTCCATAAACTTAGACGTGTACGCTACACAAAATCTCGTGTCCAAAAGACCAAAGCAATTTCGAATAGGCTTCCTTATCACTTTGTGTTCCAGCGTGAAACTAATTTTTAGCCGAGAGTTTTATGCTAACGTTGTTTCATCCCGCGCCCCTAGATTAAGGAAAAATAGAAGGCGGTGTGGGAAAATGGCTTCCTTTACCGCAGTTGCCAGGTCACCTCCGATATTTGTTCACAGTGCGAGATAAAAAAAATTACTCCTTATTTTTAAACACTTATACTTAGCACACTTTTAAACATGCATCCAGAAAAGGAGAAAATTAGTTCGTTAATAAAAGTAACGCTATTAAATCCAGTTTTATACATAAGAATTTCTGTAAGCTATATATTAGTTTTAAATAAATAATCTGAAACTCAAGGTGGTAGAACTCTTTGATGTTCGATTCCGGGGACGCCACCGCAACATCTTTATCTGCCTTGTAACACATTGTAACGGTTTTAAGCGATGCTGTATTCTAGATTGAAGAATATAATAAAGAAGACTTAATTATCCAAGACCTTCCAACTTAGTGTTCAGGGGAAGGACAGCATGTGCGACCAATCTCAGGCACGACTCAGCATTTTAAGATGTACACGGAAAAGAGGGAGATGAATCCATTACTCACAGAATACGTAGATTGGCGACTTCAGTATGTAACTATTTATCTATTAGTAGGGATATATATTTTTTATATTATAGAAGGAGCAAAAGAGGATGCTGTCCTCCTGACCTTATATGACAAATGTCGCCCACGGTTATTTTTAACCAACCATAGATAATATATATAATTTTTATCTTTTTAATATCTGAGGTTGATCAACGATAACCATGGGCGGCAATTGCCACATACGATCAGGGGGACAGCATCCTCGTTTGCTACTTCTATAATATTAAAAACTATATATCCCTACTAATAGATAAATAATTACATACTGAAGTCGCCAATCTACGTAGTCTGTGAGTAATGGATTCATCTCCCCTTTTCCGTGAACATCTTAAAATACTGAGTGCAAAGCTTAGTCAACGAGCTACGGGATTGTTACTTAGTGAACTTGTTTTCGCCACTCGATTTTAAATAAACGTCTATTAATACATCGATATTAATATTACATTGATAAGATATACACTTTATTATAATCTTAGATATTATATAAGTGATCAATTGTTCAGTAAGAAGTAAAATACAGTCTCAGTTTTTTAGTAATTAAACATTAGTTTTCATAAATTAGTTACTATAGAAAATAACGTAATCTACATGTCGGTGGATTTTATTACTAAATTTATTCTTGAAATACATAATGGCATGTACACTTACAATGACATTTATGTATATGTGTATACCTATAGGTTTATTAAATAAAGAAATTAGTGAATCCTATAAAAGTTACAGTAGGTTCCGATTCGTGAAGAGTATTGACACGTCTTCAATTTCCGGAAAATCCTTTTTCATCGTCAAAATCCAAAATATACCAATATTTGATTTCAAATGTATTTTTAGATGGACAATTTCAATCTGTCATGTTCTAGAGAAAAACACATAAATACTATAATAATTATAATATGTATGCATGTAAAGAATTCCAACATCTTCTACTTGTACACATATTTCATAAATTGACAAATACACAATCACCCAGACCACCACCATATGACTATTTGTTAAATAATAATCGAACACGTGTTAGAAATATAATAACTGTAAATAATGTCAATAAACGATAGAAACAATTCAGACCGAATCTTTTATTACGATAAGTCATAAGTATGTGTTTCAAATTTAATTCACCAATCTTTAAACATGTTAAAGTACAAACATTCCATTTTATATACGTACGTACATAAACTAATAGAATTCCCTACTCTTGTTGCTTCAAAATCCACATAAGCCGTACATAAGCTCACCTTCCCTACGTTTACGACTGTTCATACATAAATGTTTAAGTACATCGATTTGATTCGTATCAGTAATACGCACTTACGTTTGGACCGCTATTCGGAGCATCAGACCTGCCCCAATTTGAATTAATCGACCCTTACGTTGAATATACTATCTATCACTGCTATCTTTTAGTCCGTAATCTCGTGGATGGATTACATGTGGAAATTCGGATCTGAAGATAAATTACGTTTGGTATAACACAATCTAATTGTAGTGCAAGCGATAGAGTGATAGTGCAAATAATCATTGTTTACTCATGATTGTCACATGATGAGCACAAATATTTAGTCAATAGTGCTCCACGCTATCTGAATATAGCGTGGTAGTCTTTCAAAATATTGTGTAAAATGATCAAAAATTTACTGTAAGTTGGCTTGAAATATTTTCTGTGGCCGTTAAATAGAGACAGGCATAATTAATTTGTAATACGCACAAAGAAATATTAGATATTCAATATGTAGCAATGGAGCTTCATTGCTTATTTATCGCGTCACCAGTATCTTCTCCTTATTTAGCAGACTAATATAATTACCGGAATACATGTCAGGCCAAACATACGACCGATGAATGTGCACAGAATTTTATGTATTATAATTTCGTTGTTTGCATCATTAACCGTGGAAATCATATTCAGATATTGTTGGGTACGGAAAGTATTCCTTTTTACATTGAAATTAATGAGTAAAAAAATTATAAACAATTTATTACTTTGCGAAACAAATAAAATTATTATTTCCAACAAAAAATAATATATGCAAACATACTCAAATTTGTAACACACTTTGACCATTAATTGATGCAATTAGAAACGACTAAAGAGAACAGAATTTCTTATTATGTAGTGTCCAGATCTGCAAGGTTCAGAGAAAAAAGCAACACGATTATCTCATTAACTAGTTTCTTTAGAGCGCTAATTAATAGCAACGTGCCTGTACAAAAGGTTCGGGTGGTTTAAGTACCATCTGTTGGCTCGTCTTCTAAGTAGCAAGTACTTACAAAAGCAGCTTTTGTCGTAGGAAAGTGATTTTCAGTGAGGCAGAATTTTTTAAAGTGTCTCTTTTTCTCGAGTGTTCAGTTCTATTGCATCGAGAAAGAGCTGCAGGCAAATTATTGTGAAAGTTTCCGTGTTTCGCAGAACACATTAAGTTGACGGTTCTGGTTACAAATTAGAGTGCTTTCGGGAAACATTTTGGACTCCTTTAGAGTAGTTATAATTTTCTAACAGGTGCCAGATACCGTTTTGAGAAAGCCTAACACAATTCAAACAATATACTTTATAGCCGCATTCATGGATATATGTCTCTAATGCAGCTAAAAGTGTAACAAGAATAGTAGAAGTAACTTTGAAAATAATTAATTTCATTACATTTGTAACCATTTGATTTTGTCTCAGGTGGCGACATGGAGCGACAAGCAAGGCCTAAATCTAGTACGACCACGGTACACCCAACTCCGATCACCCATCTCCTTTGATACAAACAAAACATACATCATCAACACTATTTTGGAAGATCCATACTTGATGATAAAACCAACTTCGGAACTCGACTATACTATGCGGGAATCATCGCTATACCACGGCTTCTGCAAAGATCTCGCCGATCTGATCGCTAAGAGACTGGGAATCAAGTGTAAGTTAAAATTTGAATTCAACCGACATAAGAATAACTTGAGAAGAATACTAAAATAGATAAATATTTTCAGACGAACTTAGGCTAGGAAGAGATGGAAAAATTGGCGGCGAGAGTGCAACTGATATCTGGACAGGAATTGTTGGTGAAGTAGCAAGAAAGGTAAATAACTAAATTTGATACAATTTATAACAACATTGTATTTCAGAAAATGTTATTGAAAAACATCAGTACAAAAATAGTACACAGGTTTATTCTCTCGGCTTAGGATAGCATGGGAAGTTCCAAAGAGCAACGTTACATAGTAGACTTTGTACGATGTATTAAGTATGTATACTTTGCAAAATAGCTTTTTTTAATTTTTATTTGTTTATTTACTTAATTTTTAGGTATATAGATTATACTGTTCATATTTAAAAATATATTCTTATACGAATAAATTTATAGCACTGCTTTGATGACTTGGAGCTGAAACAAGTTGCTTGAAACAATAGTTACTTTGAAATCATTACCACATATTTCAATTTAAGTTTAAGTTAGTAATATTTAAGATTTATTGGAGGCGTGTTGCATCTTAGTCTTCAAGGCAGTGCTCCGCCTAAGTAAGATCCTACTTCGCAAAAATAAACACGAATCTTAGCTTTCACGAAAGTACAGTATAGATCCTGTTTTTAATAATTAAATCATCCGTCTGTTCTTTATAAATGATTAAAAACAGTAGTACTTATTAAGACGAAACTTTTACGTAAGGATGGATTTTATAGGGCTACTTTTATTCCGATAATATCTAGAGTTCCAGCGCAAAAAATAAAACGTGGAGGGTACGCAGAAGCTCGTTAAAATATAAAATTTAAGCTTCCCTGAACACAAAAGATCCGTTGTCTATATTCGTTCGAGAATGACGGAAAAATAAAAATGATTCTATTTTGAACAATTGATCTCACTTTAATACCGGATGGTTGAAATATGGCAAAGTTCATATTACAATTGTAATGACTAGATTTCAATACAGCTATTATTGCACTTTACGAATAGGTGGGTATAACTTTTATATCAATTGAAATACCAAACGAGTATGTAGTACAGAAACATTTATAACCAATTCCGTATAGAAAGAAAATTATACCCGAATATCGACCACTGAGTCTAAGTTGACATGCATCATGTAAGCTTTTCTTGCTCACCACGCGTTATTGTTATTTCTCGTGCGTTATTATTCTCGCACGCGCGTCCCAACCGCAAGCATTAATTAACACGCTACAGTTTCTTCACATACCGTGAACGTGTGCATATGGAACAGTAGGAAGTAGCACGCGTGGGATCCCGACGGGCGTGCGTACGTAAACAGGCGCGCCAGGAAACGAGCTAATATAGCAATCCGTAATACACTTAACTATAACATGCGTTGATAGAATGTTATGTTTAGCTATTGAAACAATTTTCTATATTTTAAACTATATATTTACTCAAATAGACCGTCGGAGAGCAGATTAATATCATAAACGAATAGTTGTTCTTATAACTAACGGAATTAACTAACGTTATTTGTCTCATTTTATTTAACTAAGCACTTAATAAACATAAGCCGTGGGTCTACTAATGCTTCGTTTTCATAATATAACTCCTGGTCTGTGCTAAAACTATTTGAGTGCATATTTCTATCACGCAGATACATTTTTTTATTTATAAATATAATAGTAAAGCTCATTATTAGTAATAATTATTGAGAGCTGTTTAAGGAACGTGAAACAATTTTTTAAATTTAAGACTTTGTGCCTCTCCTATCGCATTGATTCTATTTTAAATTCACTTCGCATTGAGTTATAGTATTTATCGTTACCCTCGATCCATTGACTAAAGGTGGATACGGCTTGCCTCTTAGAATATACAAAGGGCTGTAATTTTCACATTAATAGATCTAACACATTTTTAAGAAAACGATGAAAAAGACATAAAGAATCATAAGTCTTTGAAGAAATTACAAACATTAAAATTGTGTACTGATGTTAGGTCAACGATCACTTCAACGATTACCGTTTACACCATTTTGTACAGATAATAATGCGAAAATTTCCAGTTAAAATAAATTATAGACCCCAACCGTCGAGATGGTCCATAAATTTTAAACGAAACGTACGCTCCCAATAAATACCAAACGACCGTCACAGTCGTTACCGCCTTTATATTGGAGGAAATAAATCATAAAATTTGATTGAACCTGATTATCGGTCTCAGGTTTCTGCCGAAAGGATTTTCCTATTAAACAAATGAAAATTTCGCTTTACTTTCCTTTGATTGGGTAACACGAAACCGAGTCTTAATTGCTCGACTGTCTTTGCTGGTGCTATGTAAAACACAGAATTTCTATTTATACTCATTGAAATTATGAATATAAATAATTTTAAATTATGATAAAGTGCTGTTGTTCTACAATGTAATGATAATATAGAATAACATATACAGCAAGTTTATACTTCAGTTTTCCGTTTATCTTTTACTCATTGAAGGCGCAGGAAGATTACAAACTTATCTTTGAGGTTCAAGCAGGTTGTTAAGCCTCGTTTTATTTCATCTTACATCTAATCAAATAACTAGTGTAGTTGATTGAAAAGGAAATTATAAAATTATGTATACAATGTTTTCTTCAGGATTTTTGAACGTTAAAAATTTAGTTAATAATTCAAAAACATAAGATAAAACTTTTTGAAGAAAGTATGCTTATAATATTATTAATAACTGTTAGTATCATTGGATAGCAGTCTTTGAAATTGTTCCGAGGCTTTGATTCCACATGGGTTGACCCTTTAATGGCGCATTTATTTTTATAAACATCGTATCAAACATGGTCCGTGGCAAAACAAAATCACAACTTTCTATACAATGTATATAAATCCATGATTAAATAAATATGATCAAAGGTATGAAGATACAAGTTTTCTGTAACAGGAGAGCGCAAATACGGACTGTGGCTGTCAAAACGTTATACGAGTATACAAAAATATGATTTTGTCTGACATTGGTATGTGTGGCCTTGTACTGTCGTGAGCACCCGAAAAGAGAAAAGTAATTAATTTAAAGCTCTCTAGCGCAGCGCCCCATAAGGTCATCGTATTCAAAGTACTTAGGTTATGTTGCAATGGAGATGTCGGAGTCATCAACAGGTGAACACCACTAGCGATGGGGTTTTAGTGTATAAAAATCTCATGTAATCCGGTGACGCTCCCATGGCAAAGGTACCTTCTATAACAAAAAATCCCTCTTAGTTGTTTGAAGAGACTCGTACCCAGTATCATGAAATAACAAAGATTGTATAAAATCGATTACTACCCATTTAAATGTATTTTGAACAAATACCTTTATTGCATATTAAAAATCAAATAACCGTTTTTTTAATAAATAGAATGAAAAGTATTCGCGTTTAATATCCATTAGTTGTTGAAATAACTGGTGCTGTGACATGTAGCTAAATGCGGTACTATTTCATTATTCACGAACTTTTTAAATATTACACCGTACATTTTACTGTGCAACTGTATGAAATAAAATACTGCGCACCTGTCTGTAATGGATACGTCGCGTATATGGTGTTGCGTAGCTATGTGTCATCGTTTGATCAGCGTTGATATATTTAACACGTGCCGTAATATTTTCATTTGGATGAAATCTTAATTTTATAAAGTTGAAATAGCCAATGGACAAGTCCACTTAATAGTAGTAAAGTGTTCACTGCTATCCATGAATATTTGCAATCAATCGCGAATAACATATGAAACGGTGGTGCTATTCCGTTCAAACCATGAATGGCTTTGTCATTTTGAATATACTTTATCGAATTTTTGACAGCCGTAATGTAAGAAGTGCATGCATAAAACATTAACACGTTTTTTTTCTACGACTGTAATAGATTCTTGGCCTCTATTCTAAAATATTCAATATTTGTCGGTCACAAAAGAGCTTTGTGTAAAAAACCACTTCTCAACCCACTATCAGAACGTTTAATAAAGAAAAAATGGCACGAAACTGCTCTTAGTCAAAGAAATGCGAGATTAAATTTGTTATGGAGTGATGAAACTTCGTTGCTAAGCAATCTTCGTTTCATTAACAACTGCACTACAAAAGTATTCAACTGATAATAATTAAAGCATTTTTTGATTTTCTTTAGAAGCTTATACTCGTAAATGCGCATGTTAATAATACACAATATTCAATATATCATTGCATTTAAGTACGTGATTCTAGAAGGGTCTGCGTCTTCAATTTTCTATATGTACCTAATAAATTTTTTTCAGTAATGAGTATAGGTAAATCAAAGTAAGTATAAAAAGTATAAAACTATGTTTTGAGAAATTATAATTCCGCACGAAATTATAAAATAATATATATGTAATTTTTATTGATATGGTGGAAGTTTCAAAAAGCACATTATGTCGTTGGAGCGATAACGGGCTATTTGGTAATTTAACAACTAAAGATCAATAGTGGCTGTCTCCAGCGCTACGTGTAGGACTCCGAGACCTATAAAGGAACACAGCCTCTCAGCGCCGTGCCGTAACGGGCTCTACCCTAGCAAGGATTTGTGCTCACTAAACCTTCAGGTGTTTACGACGCCGTGTGATCACAAATACCGCCTTTCTTCTCCCGGTCGCTGGCTGAACGGTTCGATATCCCTTCTTACCGCCCGCAAACACGGAATGTTTTTAATCGATTCTTACGACCTGCAGACGATACTGTAAGTTAAGGACGTTACCTGACACTACAGCAACAGAAACAAATACTGTTATATCAAATAATAAAAAGACTATTATACGAACTGTCGAACAAGTGGCCGAGCACCTGTATTAGCCTGGAACCGTATCGATGCCGCCTCGCTTCATCGCCTCGCTGTCAGTCGGGCGTCAATCAAACAACTTGTAAATGGAGCCGCTTAACATCTCCGAGGTGTCGGCATAGTCACGGTTGGGCGACGTCGTCTCTACCTGGAGACAGCTCAACTGTTGCATAGATTTTGATTGCCGTACTCCTAATATTTCTTGGATTAAAGTTAGTATTACATGAAACGGCTATCATAGCTACAGCACTTAAAGCTGTCGTCGTCAACCTATCGCTGTTTTTCTGCTGAACTCGGATCTTCTGTCACAGTGAGAGACAGCCATAACCCATCACGCTGGCTAAGTGCGTAATGGTAGACTTCACATATTTTAGAGAAACATTTTTAATTGATACTTAAATAATATCCTTTTACGAGTGATAATAAATTTCTGCTTAAGCGGCCAACCTCGACGTCTAAGCTACCACTGTTGGGCACTTAAAGATGAAAAAAAGGAAATAGAAGCAACGCGGCAGAGTAAGTAGGACACCCGGAAAACATAAGCCTTCCTCGGACAAGGCGAAGTCGCGATGCTGCATCCAAAAAGTTTCGTTTTGACACTTATGAACTTGTGAACTATAATATTATTTAAGCAAAGAATAAGGAAATAATGTCATATTTTGTTAGAAATCATTCACAGTTTTATAGGAATAACACATGGAAAGCCTAATTCCTTATAAAAATAATTGCCGCTTATGTTATATTTAATTATAATAGTGAATGCAGTTGTAGGCACATAACGTATTCCTAGTCATCCCATTACTGTCACGCTGCTGGGCACGAGTCTGCTCTCAGAGCAAGAGGGCAAAGCAAAGCGAACGGGGGGGGGGAGCAAGCCATAGTCCACCTCGCCGGTCAAATGCGAATTAGTAGACTTCACACACACCATTGAAAACTTTTTTAAAAGAAATCAGGCGTGTAGGTTTCCTCGTGACGTTTTTCTTTACCGCCCTACCAAAATCGTAAAGGCAAACATTAAAAAACGGTGATATAGTTTAAGATTAAAATACTAAACTAGTTAATGATTAAAATAATTTCTTGCGACTGAAACTTGCGACAAATAAGTTATTGTCCTTATTAGCACGATACCCGTATACGAACTTTATTCTGTAAATCGATATTTGGGAAAAACTCGAATGAGAATTTTATCGAATTTTGCGTCATAAACGTCGGGCTTTCATAGATATTTTCCCGAATTCGCAAGGCACGAGAGTGGAGTTTTCAAACCGTTACGAACTCGAGATATGAAAACTCGGTTTACGTCGACCGTTTATGGGCTCTGTCTATTCCGGTATTTTTGGTGCAAAGAGGGTTCGGGAAAATGTCACCGCACCCAGGTATTCGAATCCACGGCTCTCGGGCGCTGTATGTTTTATATTTTTTCTTGTAAATAACGTTCAGTTCCGTGGTGTTGAGAAGTCGACGGCGTTAATGGTTTAACGCCCAGCGGGATACTATCCACTATAATACCGTGCTTGTTTATATACTCGGTCGTTTCTAATAATATTTTGTATCCTGTGTTATCCCTGATACAAAACATGCTGCAATGGTCGGACAAATGTGTGTTCGGTTACTTGCCTATTTTGGAATTGGATATTTGTGTACTTGGCTTTGTGTTCCTATGGAATCCATAAAAAAGGGAAACTTAGTGTTGAGAAAACGTGTGCTAAATACTGGTTAAGATAAGGCTGACTAAGACTTAAATAGACATGCGTTAATATGAATACGTATCTTGGAAGTTATAAATAGTTTAAAACAAAATATTAAATTAATTATGTGTTTGTAACATAAAAAATAACCAACTTCATAACGACGACGACCGCAGTCACAAAAATTCAGCAGTATATTACACGAGTGCCATAATTTCAAATAACTACTCTGAAATCCATTCTCGAAGTATATTACCATTCGCAACTACGACTTTGCTAGTCATAGTCGTTCATTGCTTCCCTCTTTCCTGCGCTTGAACATAAGTTCCATATAAATCGGTTTTGGACGGTATCCAACCTATTTGTGTGGTTGTACAATAGAGGGCACATTAAACCGGTGCATTTAAAATTATTTATAATTACTGCGATATTCATATTTAGATTAAATCCTTGCCAACGCTGCTGAATTGCGAGAAGTAGACACTTAAGGGTTTTTCTACTGACTATTATAGTTTATATAGCAGGAAGTTAAAAATAAGTTAAGTAGTTATTGAGGGTCGTGAATATTTTTTACAAATCCCAATCAGAATAAGGAATAGTTGCAGTATACTCCTGAAGAATACATGTTTAAGACCTCATGTCTCCCTGAAACTTAAGAAATTTAAAGAAGGAAAAAAGGGTTTTATTGTATTTCGTACATAATACCTGGCAAAGCCAATTCATGACAGGTAATGGTTACTTGACGTCAGTTAAGATACATAATCCCTTGTTGCTCGTATCACGTAAGAAAACTTGAAATGTTACATTTTGCGTAAATTGTTGAAGAAAAGTCGCCAATACATAATAATTATTTCTTATTCCCTTTAACGCTCTTTTCTCTATAACTTTAAGGTCGGTAAACTTTACCTTAACAATGTCTTATTGCAGTTGTAAAGAATCTAGTCTACTGGCCCACGTTTATTTAAACTTTAACTGTCGACCGTCGATTTAATATCCGGCTAAGTTTCCAATTTGCTCATTGTATTTAGAAAGCGCGTCTTCTCGCCTTTTATTAAAGGTCGAGGAACGCGCGCGTCGCCGCTCGCGTATACCACCCTGTTCCGGTTTTTTTATTTTTATAGAATCTTTGATCATTTTTCAAGTAAGATATTGCTTTTAATCATGCAATAAAATCTTTAGCAATAAATTAATCTGTTCAGTAATAAATATCCGAAATTATTCCGAATACAATTATTCGTTTTCAGTATCATTTAGCTTTTATATCATCTTATTAAGCCTAGGTAAAGTAGGTAATAACGTTGGATTATTTTGCCAAATCAATTTGTAATTTAAGGTGGTTTTAAATGTTTGTAGCGTGAGTGTAGAGATACAAGCCCACAAACACTTTTAACTTTCCGAGTATAGTGGTCATATAGTAATAGCGGTTTGATAAGTGTGTTTAGATGAATATATTTATTTTAAATCTTTCCAATTTAATACTACCTACATTAACCAGAAAGTTTCCACTATCGCCCCTATAAAATACATTTTTTATTGTAATATAGACGCTTTACAAGACGCTTTATACACTCACAGCCCCACAGTAGGATTAGGGAATCCTGTGTCGTGGGTGCCATGG
>DWRA01003508.1:0-11993 GCA_018250295.1 Spathilepia clonius | reverse complement strand
TCTGAATTGATACATTTTGTTATGTAACGGGTACTCACGAGACGATGTTTTGATTTCTTAATTGCCGATATTTCGACCCAGTTGCATGGATCGTGGTCACGGCGGGACAATTCGGCAATTAAGAAATCAAAACATCGTATCGTGAGTACCCGTTACATAACAAAATGCTTTGTTCTGGTTTAGAGGGTACAGTAAGACCATATTTCTTAGTATTAAGATCATAACTTTTACTTCTAATTTAGTAGTAAACAAGCAACGGCTACCTCGTATTTAGTGGCAACTTCCGCCTGTGGACGTCTGTAATCAACTTTAGTTAAGATTCGTTCTACTTGAGATCGGTGCCACAAGCGTTGCTGCCCCTAAAGGCTAAGTTTAAACGCCTCGGCTAAGCATGTCTCCCTAATCTTACCGTCTTATAACACTGCTGTTATAAGGCAGAAAAGAGTGTAGCGATGATACCTCTGGAGTCTCCACAAAGAGCTCCACTCGCGAAGGACGGTCACCCCATAATTGGTAAGAATTCCCACATAGTCCTGTACCATCCCCACTGCATCGGGTACCTATTGAAGGTTTTCCCCTCGGGAACAAATAAACACCATCCATACTCTTCCGTCCCATGCACACAGGAACAGGACAGTGTAATTCAAATTCCATCCATTACCCGCCTGAGGGCAATTGCCGACTGAAAAGTCAGTTCCTTTCGAGATAAAACTTGTCCTTACCAGTTTTTGCTGTCTGCTGGTGAATGTCATCAAGTACATTGTCTTGTTATACGTGTGTGCGTCAGATAGGATTGTGTGACAAGTGTAATATTAGGTATATTAGGCCAGTGATTCCCAAAGTAGTCCAGCTGGCCCCCCAGCGACCAACAGAAGTGGTACGAGCTACTATTTTTGTTTCTGTAGAGGGGTGTGATATGTGAGGCGAGTCCTCAGTGGTAGCAACGCTTCTGTAGAAAACCTCAGGTAGGTATTGAATCCTATCTGGGATTGATTATGGATGTCCTTGTACGACAGTATCGACCTATCATCAGTTAAACTGAATGCTACTGCTATATGACAAAAAATCCAGGAAATATTGATGTTGACAAAAAATATATGTCTAGAATTTCTTATGAAAACAAAGCATTCATACTAGCCATTATCTGTGGGTGTGTTAACACCTACTATTAAAGCAACGATAGCGAATCTCAATCTTTCCAAGGTCTCGAGCGATGGCGTCATCTCCCAAAATGAATTTACCCTACAACCCTCTAACATGACCTGTTGAACTTGACTAATTACAACCACGTACATTCACGAACGACTAATTTAATTAGCTTAGGTAGAAAGTATGTAGGACGGCGTAATTGACTAGTGGTATCAATTTCAGCTTCTCACATCGGGGTTCGGGGTTCAAATTCCGTACCACTGATTTTTCTAAGTTTGTATATGATTATATTTAGGAGTGGGAAAATAAAGGAAATTATCGACCCCAATGGCAACTATAGAAAAGGCTTTGTAACGTACACAGAAAATAATACAAAGCAAAATTTCAATATATATAAATGTACATACATCTGTGAATCAAATCTTAAGAAGTTATGTCCATATTATGAACTAGCTGTACCCCGCGGTTTTGCCCGCGTTAAATAATATTATGAATTAATAAGCACTTATTTTAAGAAGGAAAACGTCATGTAAAAACTTGTATGCTTGTAAGTGTATGACCCGAGCTATTCTCGACTCAACAGATATAGACTAGAGATTTAAACTAAATAGATTAAATAGAAAATGTGGACTTTAACGAAAATCTTGAATTTTCAGTTCAAATAACTTTCTAAATAACAAAAAAACATTCTCAACACAAACGAACATAAATAATAAAATTTTTAGAAAAGTTATACAACATACGCCATTACGCACCGAAACACATTTTTTTAATAAAAATATGCCACAAATCAACCACTAATACAAGAGTTTTATAAACATTAATTAGTTAAAGGGATCACAAAAACAAAACAATAGACACCAAATCAGTAAACAGGACAATAATCAGACAAGTCACGCTTTTATTCCGATTTCGTCATCGTAGTTAAACTGCTTAATTGACTAACCGAGGAGCGGTTAATCAAATAACGCGTAAGAATTTAATCAATTTGGTACCCCTCGCAGCATTCGATGTGTCAAAGATCACATCACGATGCGTTCACAGTCATGAATCATTTATACTTAAGGACGATATAATATATCTTTGTGTTACCAAGTGATGTGCCAGATCATTAAAAATGTATATCCGCGGATACGGATCCGAATACGGCTCCGGCGGCACCACCGGAACACTTTTTTCAATAATAATAATAATAATAGCAATGTTAAGCGCTACTGTGTTCTGGTTTGAAGGGTGTGGTAAGATACACTTAACGAAGCATTCCAACTTAGTCCTCAGGGGTAGCAACGCATCTGTGGTCGACTTCAGTTGGGATTCCAGTCTTAACTGGGGTGGATCAGAAATGTACATGGGCGGCAGCTGCCACTTACCATCAGGTGGACTGTATGCTCGATTGCTACTCAATATATAAAAAAAAATGCAAACATATGAAACAACCATTACATGGAAGTGAAAGGAAATGGAGCATTGTACAGGAATATTAACGCCTGCATTAAAACCACAACACCGTGCTAATGTTTCCATTGTTCCATTGACGTCATATCAAATGGGAATGCCTATTCGAACCTTATAGCTCTTTGAAAATATCGCACGTTTGAAGTCGAAAAGGCTCGTATGTTTGTTAACCAACTTTTGTTTAAACTTATATTTATATATCTATGTACGTAGGTATGTATGTTCGGGTTAAATCTTGCAAACGAATTTTAAACCAGTACCCTTACAATGAGTTAATTACGTTTAGTGACTTGATCGTTAACGAGTTGGCCCATATATTCTCCTAGCAGCGCCCCTCTGCAGAACATATCGGAACTAAACATTTTGCTAGGAGAAGTATAGGCCAACTCGTTAACGTCGATCGAGTCGCTAAACGTAAAAAACTGATACTAAGGGTACAGTTAACCCGAACCGATTGAGCTGATATTTTGGATACATGCTTCGTTTGACGACTAGCTGAATGAATGATTAGCTTAGTGACGTCATTCTAAATCCAATATTGCGGACGCCCCATGTTAGCGAATTGATATTTTTTGTGAACCCCCGTGATATAGACGCAAATTAAAAGATTTTCCTAAGAAAAATACGAAAAACTATGATGTTACTTAAAATCTTGTTTAAAAAAAAACAAATTTATGTTGCATAGTCTGGCATGCTGTCTACCTAATCGGATTGTCGATTCGATCGATCAAGTGTCCTATTGAAAACACAAACGAAAGGTTATATTTATATATATGATGGAGTAGCAAACGAGCGTATAGTCCGCCTGCTGGTAATTAGAAACTGCCGCCCACGGACATTGGTAATCCACCCCAGGTTAGACTAGAATCCTATATGTCAGTCGACTAAAGTTGCATAACCCCAGACTAAGTCGGAATGCCTCGGATAAGTAAGACTCCCTTACCACACCCTTAAAATAGAAGACAACAGCGCTTAACACTGTAGTTATTAAGCAGAAAAAGGGGGGGCGGTGGTGCCGCCGGAGTCGAACTACAAAGGATTCTACCACCTTCATTGTACTGTACTTTGATAGAATAGGAGTGTTGGTTGGTGTGTCCTAAGGTTTAAGATCGTCGCTTCATATATCAGTCCTTTGACTTAGTCACACAAATGATTGTCGTAGATATTACAGTACCCATTTTCTTGGGTAACTTTCCTTCCAATCATCTCAATAACAAACATAAACATTCACTATCACATCATAACAATTGTACATAAAATCTAATGACAATTTATTGATAACACTCGCTTTGATAGCCACACATAAGAGCAAATTATTGTATCAAGAAGACACAATTGGATATTCTAGTAAATATTATTCTAAGCAGAAACAATCATTAAGTCTATATTTTTCCCCTCAACTTTGCATATTCCGAGGCACATTTCGGAAGCTGATGGTTGGTTCTTTACTGGCCATTTTTCAAAGAATGTTTGGTTGTGGCGACATTTTTCACTATATCACCATAACGGCGATGAATATAACTTCCACTTCGGAGGCGCAAACACACCCTATACCTCTTGCGGACTGTCTACTAATTTATGTAATACATTTCTAAAGTAGCATACCTAAATACAAAAATCGATTTAATATTAAATCTGGTATAGTTAGATATCGCACTTTATAGCGTGGGTACTGTATAGACTATAGAAAATCTATACCAGGTCGAACTATACCCCTTACCATGAGTTTTTACGTTTATCAACTCGATCGTCGTTAACGAGTTGGCCTATACTTCTCCTAGCAAAATCTTTAGTTCCGATACGTTCCGTAGCGGCGCTGTTAGGATAAATGTATGGGCCAACTGGTTAACGACGATCGAGTCGCTAAACGTAAAAGAGTCATGGTAAGGGTCATAAATAAATAATACTACTTTGGTACTCAACAGTCTTTCAGTACTAGGAGCGCATAAATTGGAGCGCCTCAGACTCTTGTTACTGTCTGAAGTGCCGCGGTAACGAGGCCTTTACGGCATTGGAAGTTCAAAGCTTGCAATCATCCATATATTGCTTAGTCATATTCACAATTGCCTTATTCATACTGTAAGTAACATTTTTGTTATTTTTGTGTATATGTTAAGAGTCCGTAATAAACCTCCAAACAGCTTCTCGGTTTAATTATTTTTTTATGTTATGGAAGCCATAATAAGTCATAACATGGGACTCTTCAAAAAAGGTGTAAAAAGAGCTTTCCTTCAAAGCCAGCGAAGCATTGGCGACTCCCATGGTGTAGCAAATTTCAATAGGTGAAGGTGACTGCTTTTCATCAGGTAGCCCGTCTGCCTTTACGTTAGGTTAAGCAATAAAAGACTAAAAAGAATCCTACCCGAGGCCGACCACAGATGCGTTGCTATCTCTGAGTACTAAGTTGAAATGCTTCCCAAGTATATCTCCCTGACTGAAACAAGTGTGGTGATGATGCCACCGCAGTCAGTTGCCTGTAAATTACCAGCCGCAGCCGATTAAAAATTATCAAAACAGAAATAAGAATGAAGATTAAATAACACATTTTCCAGTTAATCCACGTTTTCATATCATGTACAAGGTACCAGGCGAGCATATCTCTAAAGCGCCTTGGCGCCTGTGCCGTTCTCGTCTCAAGTGTCACGATAACAACCGCATACACCATTCAAAATACAATTTCCAATAGTCTATCTACGAGTTCGAGTATGTTGATGATTCATGAATTGAAAATTCGATACTTACCTATGTACGTGTTTTTGTATAAGATTAGCATAGAATGATTACAGGACAAATAACAATTACGTAATTAAAACACAATAACTGGCTTTACTCCAGAGGCGCTACCGCCACACCTATTTCTGCCCAATAACAGAAATGTTATGCACTGCTGTTACTATGGTTTTAAGGGTGTCCTAAGGGAGACATACTTATTCGAGACATTCCAACTTAGTCTTTAGAAGTAGCAATGCATCTGTGGAGGTATGATTTTAATCTTACATGAGGTTAATGTTTCAATAATACGCAGTTGCTACTTCCCATCGTGTGGATTGCGTGTTCGTTTGCTACAGCCATCATAAAAGAAAATTAAAACCACGATTGGGCGACCATCAACAAGTTAATTACAAATACGATACCATCCATGCGATATGATAATAATCTGATACGAAAACAATAAACAAACATCGCAATATACAGTTACAAACACATGTGTACATATTCAAAGTACCAGGCGAGCATACACTCGAGGCGGCTTTGCCTGAAACGAAACGATAACAAACGAACTGACACGTATTACACTATTTGAATTCAGAGCGTATGCATTGAATGCTATCTGTTGCTTACTTATGAATGCCGCTCAGAGCGACGACCCAGTTTTACGCTGAATTACTGCGATTAATGCAAAACTTGTTGCTTCTGTGATGACGCCAGATCATTGATTAATTTTCATTCTCTGCTCTCATTGACTAAATTCTATACACGACTTATAAAGTGGCGCAAAATCAAATTGTATCAGTCGTCACGTAATTCTAATCAGGCGAAAATCTAACAACTTTTTTAGAGATCGATTTCTGTTTGTTTTTGATGTATTGGGTCTTTTCACAACATCCATAACTCTAGAAATGCTGATCCTAAATAGAGCGCTTTTTGTAAAATAAAACGTTCTATTACAAACGAGCTATGCTCTGCGGTTTTACCCGCGTTAAAATGGCAAAATTTCAAAGTAACATGTACATAATCGTAATTGTATACATTCGTGAATTGTTATTGTTCTTACAGAATTTTTTAATTAATTTGAAGTAAACTAAATTATTCCTTATAACAGTAGCTATCTACCAGTGAAAGTCCCGTCAAAATCGGTCCGACCGTTTCGGAAATTAGCCGGAACATACAGAGAAATAGAAAAAAAACATTGTTTTTTTGTTATGAGTACCGTGACCCGTATTTACTTTCATAAGCATGTGATAAAAATAATGTTGACGTTACAAACAGATACTTTAATTTTATTTGCCTGTATAGATATATAGACAAATTCTTTGCAATTATGTTGTCAAGCGTTCTTGATTTACTGTGAGTGCAATCAATATGTTATAGAATGTTAATATGCATTTCTGTGATTACTCCTGCCAATTTAACATCAAAGAGGTGACTTAGAATTGTTTGTCATAATGATAAATTACAATTCGCTTATTGGTGTAACACTGCATTAAATCCTTTGAATAACAAAATTAAAGAGATTTTTTTGTTTAAGCTGTTAAAGATATAGAATTTAGGGCATATTTATGTTGTGTTTCATTTTTTAAATGCAGGTGAAATCGCTGTTTTAAGCCAGTTTCTATATAAGAAGAGTAAGATATAGATTCGTTAGCACCATCGCCACACCTATTTCTGCCTACTAACTACCGTGTTAGTCGCTGCTGTGTTCTGGTTTGAAGCGTGTGAGAAGTTTCATACTTATTCGATACGATTATTGAACCCGTTGTGGTTCGAATCCGCCAGCACCTATTTCTGCCTTATAACAACTGTGTTAGTCGCTGCTGTCTTCTGGTTTGAAGGGTGTGGTAAGGGAGACTTATGCGAGGCATTCCAACTTAGTCCTCAGGTGTACCAATGCATCTGTGGTAGATCTCAGAAGGGATTCTCGTCTTATCTGGGGTGGATATAAAAGTCCATGGGCGGCAGTTGCCACTTACCATCAGGTGGACTGCATGCTCGTTTGCTACTCCACCAAATTCGACTTAGACGTCAGAGGTGGCATCGTATTTATGGCCGACCTCGAGTAAGAATCTAGTCTTATCTGGGGTGGATATAAATGTCCATGGGCGGCAGTAGCCTCTTACCATCAGGTGGACTGCATACTCGTTTGCTACTCCATCAAATTAGACTCAGTCCTCAAAGGTAGCATCGTTTTTATGGCCGACTTCGAGTAAGAATCTAATCTTATCTGATGTTGATCCATGGGCGGCAGTAGCCTTTTACCATCAGGTGGACCGCATGCTCGTTTGCTACTCCATCAAATTAGACTTAGTCCTCAGAAGTAGCATGGTATTTATGGCCGAACTCGAGTAAGAATCTAATCTTATCTGATGTTGATCCATGGGCGGCAGTAAGCTCTTACCATCAGGAAAATTGCATGCTCCTTTGTTACTCCGTCAAATTAGACTTAGTCCTCAGAGGGAGCATCGTATTTATGGCCGACCTCGAGGAAAAATCTAATCTTATCTGATCTTGATCCATGGGCAGCAGTAGCATCTTACCGTCAGGTAGATTGCATGCTCGTTTGCTACTTCCCTATTATAAAAAAAAATAAAGAGACCGTTTAAACTCAATAGACCGTATCAAGACATTTTAGGTGTTCCGATTTGCCTCAGACACATTGTTAATAGTATCTCAGATATTTTATCGTTTCTGGCACAGACGTGTAATTGAGACGTCTATATGTTCTTAAGGGGACATAATGGTCTTAGCCGAGTTATTTTAAATGTCTGTATAGTCGATAAACGATTTCTAATATAAATAAACAATTGTCATTTAGGTCAATTAGAAATAGTTTTGGCGGTAGTGCCTTTAGAGTCGAAACACAAAGTTCTGTCAAAATATTGTATACAAACATGTTTTTGTACTGTTTTCACGCTCCATAAATGTAAATATAAATCAAGCAGAATGATGCATTTTTATCAACAGACATAGTGCGTGTCAGACACGGACCGTGCTTAAACAAAATCATATCGTTCTATGCGTGTATGAACGTATTATATCTTTCGTAACACGATTGCGCAGACAAGGGTCGTGCCTGTCACGTACTATATACAAAATAATGTTTCTGTTTGACAATACACGGTCAATGTCTGTAGACATAAATCCAGTCTAAATCGTATGACAAGTGTTAGACAAAAATAGGCACAAAGTTGTATAATATCTACAACTGCCCAACGAAGGTTGAATCAATAACTGCAGCTGTGCACCTTACGCCACCTTTGGACATACTAGACAGTGAATAGCACTTTATCACTTGTAAAAAACGGTGAAGGGTGATTATATAAACGGCGGGTTCCGCCAAGCTGTCCGAGGAACAAACGTATTTAGGTACTTCATCTAGTAATAGTCCATTGGAGCACACTAACTCCTTTGTAAACTGAATGACGTCAAATTGTTTTTTTTGTAAAGTGGAATTAGAAAATTAGCGTGTATTACATCTGATAGAAAGTGGCCACTGCCGCTCATGGACATCTGTAATCAACCCCAGATAGAATTAAAGAAAAAATCGAGTATTTTGATTGGTGACAGTTCGTAAACTATAGGTTCAAATTGAATGTAATGTAGGCATATTCCTAGCCACTTGACACTCTCTGGGTCACTGAAAACTCAGGCTTCTAACTTTATCCACAACGAAGTTAAAGGAGGGTTAAAATGCCCTGAATCGCTTCGAGAAAAGATAGTCACGACTGCATTTTTTTTATTGCTTTTGCTTGACTTGGCAGTGGCACTGCTGTGCTCCCAGATAAAACAGATTAATTATTTGTTATATTATTGTTTGCAAATAATAAGGTTATATTAAATAATTCATTAAATACTGCGTATTTTTTAAACAATTTTATTGAAATACTAATGGGTTTTAACATTTTTCTGCGGAATACTAGAATAGTGATAGTAGACTTAAGTTTTATAAATATGCAGATAATTGTAAAAATAAATTAATGTGAGTAATAAGGTTATCTTGAATAGTCTTTCGTACCTACATCCTTAGTGCAATAATGAACACGTTGGTTTTGTTATTTATCCGCGGAACACTAAATTAATGAGATAGAGACGGACCTTACGATTGCGAGGTTTCATTACAACTTGAATGAACTTTACTAATAACATCTGTTCGACTTCATTATCTCTGTGGTTATATTTAGCGCTTTATAAATAAAATATTTAAAAACAATATGTTCCTATATCCAAAGTTGTTAAGTTAGCAGTTTTGAAACGTTTTTTACAGTGGTTGAATGGGTGACCATTGATGGCTAAATTTTATGCGCCTTCAGTGCATCGGAGTACACGTCAAAGGCTCGTCCACATCAGGTAGTCTGCCGCACGACAGTCATCAGTAAAGTCTGCCTACTGAATCTAATTTACGTCAAGTCGACTGCCAGATATAGCGACTACGGCGAACGGTTTGGACTTACACAGAACGCTATTGACTAGTAATTAAAGACTGGTAGTATGCAGTAATGCTCTGGTCTGAAAGTAAGGGAACTTTGTGGTCTGTTTGTAGCTACGGATCTGTCGACCACAAGTCGTCAAGTCAAGTGTGTGGTCGACCACAGTTATGACTCTAATGTTATCTGGCAGCCTGGTGGGCGGTATTTCCCACTTACCATCAGGTGGACTGCATGATAGTTTGCTACTTCTAAATGATAAAAACAGCAACGACCACGGCATTTAACCTATAAAGAAGTTCCATTTATAATATGATGCTGTTAGGACAATCGATAATTTTCAACACCAACGTATGCTGTCTACGGCTTGCAGTCCCATATTTTATACTTGTTTGTCTTGAAAACTTTGAACAAAGTATTCACATTTCTATTCTAACTTGATGGCGAATATTTTCGTATCTCTTTTGCAAATTTTGTTTACAACTTTGGATATAGCGAAATAAATCGCACGAAATAGTACTCGGCGGGACATACGACGTTTCTCTAAATCTTTTTTTTTTTAAATAGAGTAGCAAACGAGCATGCAGTCCACTGATGGTAAGTGGCAACTGCACCCATGGACATGAAAATCGACTCTAGGAGCGTTGCTACCCCTGAGGACTAAATTGGAATGCCTCGAATAAGTCAGTCTCCCGGACTACATCCTTCAAATTAGTGGAGTCGAACCACAAACGTTTCTACCACCTTCAAATTTTTTAATTGGAGACGTCGAAACAAATGCAAATCGGCCAATGTAACCCATATTTGATTTGTTTTCATATTACATTGTTCAACGGGCGCCTAAGAGTTGCATATAAAACTGCATTGAAGTTCGACTACATCATCCATAACTATTTGCATAACGTTCTAAATACATTTGCATACATTTCGTCACCTCACAAGCGGGTGAGTATTACTAAGCGTAATCGGAAAACATTGTAACTTGAATTTTAATAGGAAAATACTTGAGTTATTTTTATTGAAGCACTCAAAACTATACGTGTTTAGTTAGGACCCGCCTCAGAAAATAAAATCGGTAATCTGTTTTGCAACATTAGTAAGAGAAAATACTTTTTTTTAGAACCTCTAGTAGTTCGACTCCGGCAGCATCACCGTTAAACGTATTTCTGCCTAACAACACTGTTAAGCGCTACCGACTGTATACTAGTTTAAAGTGTGGAGATGTGGCTCATAGCTCCTTTAAGATGCCTGGTAAAGTCAGACATTAATCCTGGCTACTCTTAACAAGGGTGTGTCGACTTCCCGCAACTCAACAAGAGATGGCGCCACTGCATTCTGAATCACGCTATCGAAGTTTTCTCAACATCTTATTCATATACATGCTCCGTACTGAGACTGCTGGAACACGGCCGCTCCTCGGGCATGATCACCTAGTCCGGCGGGAGATCTCCCTTTGCCAAAAGGGTATTGACAAAGCAATACAATGTATTGATAACGATATTATCATTAAATGTCGCTCAGACATAAATGCCGCTTGAAATGTCAAAAACAGTCATAAAGCCACAAATAGAAACAGATAAACCTCAATTGTTAGTTGTGGCATATTGTATATATAAATATAATATCGTCTGTTTTGTCACAACACTATTCTGTAGATACAAATGGGGCCTTAATCATCACATAGTATAAATAAAACATAACGAAGCCTCCACTACTATGTAGTCCTATAGAATCTCAAATCCATCTCGTACGAGATAAGCCAGATAAAGAATTAAGGCGATTAACCCGACGTACGTAAGCTGATGGAATGTACGAGAAATGTTTTCAGGCTTAAGTCAGTACGCGGACATAGTTTTTACGGAATCTCTACAAATAAATAAAATTAAAGTGTTTGTTTGTAACGTCAAAATTGCTGTTTTTTACTAAATGCATATTAAAGTGTATTATACGCGATTATGCAAAAATATTTATGTATACAGTATACGCTTATAAGAAAAGACAATTATAACATTTTTTGTCAGTCTGTTTGTTTTGGCTAATCTCCGAAACAGCTGGACTTATTTACACGGTACTTTCATTAGCAAATAAGCAATGTTATAAGAAGTAACTTAGAGTACTTTTATTTTAGAAAAAGTGTAGAGATTAGAACTCATTATATCTACCGCAAGCACTCCACCCCAGATAAAACTAGAATCCCAACTGAAGTCGACCACAGATGCGTTGCTACCCCTGAGGACTAAGTTGGAA
>DWRA01003507.1:0-11995 GCA_018250295.1 Spathilepia clonius | reverse complement strand
CATCTTGCGGCGAGACATACGAGTAGGTTCCTTCTGCGTGTTTTACAAGGGTGAGTATTCTGAAGAACACCTTCATTCGGTGCCTATGTCACCCTTTCTTCATAGCACCGCTAGCGGGAAGATGAAGTTCCGTTAACACCAACTAGAATCGCAGCGGTCTCCACGGTTCGGTCTGACACTATGACATTGGACTCTTATAAATGTATCTTTTTTTACTGTAGTTGTTTTTATATACATTAGGTACCTGTTATAAATAAGAGTGCTACTCGCTTTATTTATTATTCATATTACGGAAGTAGCAATCGAGCATGCAGTCCACCTGATGACATGTGGCAACTGCCGCCCATGAACATTTAACATCCAGGACGTTTTGTGGTTCGACTTCAGCGGAACCAGCGCCACACTTATTTCTGCCTAGTAATGTGTTAAGCGCTGCTGTATTCTGGTTGATAGAGTGTGGTAAACTTACTTATCCAAAGCATTCCAATTTAGTCCTTAGGGGGTAGCGACGCGTATTTTTACGAACTCAGGTAGGACTTTAATTTTACCTGGTGTTGATCACAGATGTCCATGGGCGGCAGTAGCTACTTACCATCACGTGGATTGCATACTCATTTGGTACTTTAATACGATAAAAAAAATGCCGAAGAGACTATTGTTCCGCAATTTTTTGTGTACCAACTCATAAGTAGATATGTACTCTAAATCGCTATTGTAAGTAAACGCTTCACACACCAAAATATTATATAATATATACCTACTGATAAATATTGTAACACCGACAAGATCAAAACAGCTATGTCGTAATTGTAATTAATTTAATTGCGTAATAAATTATTTCATTTCATTTATAAACCAAAAGTACCTAATTTATTCAGAAGCTAATTAAATGAGTGTTGATAGCTTAGCATGTATCATTTTGCCCTATAAACATGGTTTACGTTAAATCTTATCCTCGTGGGAAATGTGGAAGCAAATTAGCATTTTAGCAAATGAAAGTTTATTTATTACTCCCTCGGGAATAAAGGGAAATGTTGTAACAGTGAACTAGCTTAACCCAACTTTGAGAAGTAATAGGTCTGTTATTTATCGAAAATAACTATGAAATAGTGTTTCGTTATTACTCGTTATGTTTTACAACAATGCGGACTGTGTACTTTGATGTTTATCATACAAATTTATAAATTACAGCAAAAAAAAACAAATTGTTGAATTGTCCTTCTGTCCACTACCTAATTATATCATCAGAACTTTGTCACCGATTGTATTGTATAAGATTAGTTGAAACCAACCGAATAAACCCAAACTAGAAGGGTTTATAAGTAGCCTTAGCTAGGTTAGGTCAGCCAATGGTACTCATACTAAATAGATACCATAAAGATTCAAATCAGTAGGAGAATATTATAGGCTGTCCCTGTAATCTCAAGACCAGAATAGAGCTACTGTAACTCATGCGTGTCCTAAGCGGAGACCAAAGAGAGACAGGGTTCAGGGTTGCGGGTGGCAAGTGTCAGACCTCGAATCACCTAGCCAGCGACCCCGTGTAGGACGACAATATGTCTAGCCGCAAATCTCCGTAAACACCTGAAGATGTGGTGAGCGAAAATTTTCACCAAGATTGAGCTTTACCGGGGCATCGCGCTAGGACTCCGAGCGCGTTCCTTTCGAGATCTCGGACTCCTCCACGTAGAGCTGATGATGATCACCAATGGAATTTAGCGATTAAAAATCCAAAATAAACCGTGTTCGCTCCATGACAGCGGCTTTTAAAGGTTTCACCCTTGACAAAAAAGGACGATATTACAGGTAAGTCATTCAAAACAGACTCCTATAAGTCCGAGAAACGTGTTGGAAGTGCTCATTCACTCCACTAACTGTACTTTTGCATACTTTACACATGTGCGTATGTGTGTTATGTGTGTCATATATTGATAGCGAGCAAAGTTCGCATCTCGTCCCGTTGCGTGTGGCGCGTGGATTGACACCTTTCTGCGCGTCGCACGTATCAATCTCCGGCCACTTCTTGACGTGCGCCTCGCCAACTCCGCTCGGAATGGAATTCTAAGGCCCTGTTCATGATGATAGGAGATGCGGTGTAATATACAGTGAATTATTGGAATTATGTATTCGTAGAAGCTTTAATTTAAGGATTAGTGTAAGAATCTCTGTGCTTTTAAAAACAGGAAATAGTGCGAATCATACGCGCGTTGCGTATATCTGAGGTGTAGGCGAAAATTTAAATTTAATGCGTCAAAGGTTTCTATGCACTGGACTCGTCTCTCAGTCACGATCCATTAAACGCATAAGAAATTAAACAATTTATGTAAACATAACGCAATTAGAAATAAATATGAAATTCGACTTATTATATTTAGGTACAAAAAATATTTTAGTGAAGAATAAAAAGCGACGTAAGGAATAGTTTTATAATTTTATGCAAAACTATGACACGAAACAACAGTATATTTTAAAAAAAATATTAGTATGTTATTAGACGTCAGTTATAAATTAAGGACTGTTCAAAATCATACATTGACAACGATGTCCTGACGTTGAAATTTTGGAAACGCTACGCTCATCTATAAACCAACCTCAATGTATTGAAGTCACATTTATTAAACTACAAGGCGCAAGTATGTGTGCATAAAATTAAATAAAATTGGGTCGCGATTAACTCAGTTGAAGACTATTTATAGACACCACCAGTATCCACCAATCCATATCGTACGAATATTTATGTCGGCAAATGAGCAGTCTATTTTCGTCTTTCCAGTGGCAAAAGCGCTTTATATTATTCATTACGTAATATCAATAGCAGTAAGCTGTCAGTTGTGTATCATCATATTCATAATACATAAGCATCTAAAATAATAATTTGCCAAATATACAAATATTTTCAAAGTGCATACCTAAAACCAGTATAGATAATATGTCTTTAGAATGAATTGTATTAAATTTATTTTTATTACTTTACATTGATAACGAATTAACAATTATAGACTAAACTAAACTAAACTTTAACATAGTACCTACTAATTCAACTTGTGGCCAGTTTGTACCAGGCTGAACCAACAAACCGGACCCAAGTCGTAAAACAAAGTCCACAATATGGGACGGGATCTTCGGACAATGAAACAATGACCGGCAATCAAAACCCACTGTTACCCTGTTACCCTTGAGCTAGCATTGTTTATTTAAACCCAATCGATACCCTCATTATCTAATTAAACTGAGAGCCCTCCGGTCGACCACTCGCCTTATGCATATTTTATTAATGAACCACCAATTGGTTTGATTGCTATATCTGTAATTCCCTATTGCGAGGGTCTCTGTAATTCGAAATAAAATCACGCATTTATTCTGTCCCTTTATAAGGTTTACTGAATGAGGAATATTTTCTATATGACTATTATAACTTATTAGGTGGCTCATATTATTTTAAAAAATATCATCTACGATAAGTAATAATATTTGTCGAATTTAGCTTAAGTTTTTATTAAAAATGTACCTTGTTTCTGTAACTTGTTTATTAACAAAATATTTGCATATTTATCTTCACTGACTCGGATGAAACATCAAGGAAGACAATATTCCAGGAGCAAGTATTATAGTAACCCAAATGACAATTTATAAATAAAATCAACTTCTCGTAATTCTAAGATTCCTAAATTCTACATTTTAACATATTTTTCAAAATATTGAAAAATATGTTACACAAATAATAACGCCCCCCGGTGTTAAACAAAAAAAAACGAATCTTTTGAGTAAAATGAATAATTACAAGATATTAAATAAAAATAAACGAATCTTTTTCAGATTTTCCTCACTTGCATCATCATAAACCATGACGGTTATACAACATAAACATATATGTTAAGGCATTTATTACAATTTGGGCGGTCAATGTCTTGAGCAATGTTCGTGGCATGCTGTAATCAGTATTGATTTTCGGTGACACATGCTGGTCTAGTGCAAGTAGATTGCGTGTTTGTATGGCCACTTAGTGCATTGAAGGCAAGGTATGCCTGAGTAAGCGATCACTTAGTATACTGGTATATGCTACTAACTAAGTTTGTTTGTTCAAAGAACTCACTCAGGGAACTCTTAAAGTTATACAATAACGTACAGGTTATTATGAAGCGAAATAGCTTCTAGTCGCTGAAGATGTAAACATTTTTCTATAATAGCTACGATCTAAGTTTAATATTAAATCGTATTTAAAATTCGTATAGGTATATAAGCTGGCAACCTATCTGACGCTAATCTTACCTAATGTCTATCGCAGAATGCGCTTTAGAACTAAAGTAGAAACTCCCATATTGATATCACTACTGTCTCATCATTGAAACCAAAATACAGCAATGCATTTTAAAACAGACATATCTGTGGTGGTGGTGTAAACTACAAAGAAACCTTAACCCGTAAGTCTGAGCTTCAGTTAATCAAGAACTGTAATAAATTACACTATAACAGTTAGCAGATAAAAACAATGTCAAACAAATCGGTTCGCGCGACGCTCCATAAAACTAGGGCGAACACGGGAAATGTAAAGTTACGTTCCCCGGTGCCCTATATGTTGATGCAAATGCCACTATCAATTGCAAATGAAAATAGATGTTTCATTAATTATACGGAACTTTGTTGCCAATTCTATTGGCAAGATGAACACAGTGTAAAACATATCGGTCTACGTGTTCTTCTTTAAAACTGTATCAAATACAGCAAATTTTTGGAGTTCACATTGTGCCCATAAGATCAACTTATGGGCACAATGTGAACTCCAAAAATTTGGCCAAGTCAATGGCGAATTTATATACTTAAATAATATGGGCGACGTTCAGAAATGAAGTGTGGAAATAAACTTATTAAAACATTTTTTTTTTAATTATGCTCAAATTTGTATTATCTGACCTGTTAAATTACGTTCATTGGTATGAAATTATATGTAGTAAAAAGACTTAATTAATTCTAGTCTACCTATTTTGACAACTCTACCGATCAACTAACTTTTAGTATCATTTATTGTATTATCATTCGAATTACCTACGAATATACTCGCAAAACTTCAAAAATGATTTAACAATAATTAAAATCGCGTTAAAATCGACTTTACAAAAGTTTACATAATTTGAACAACCGTACAATCGAAAGTTATAAAAGTAACTCTCATAAAAAAGAAAATATATTTATTAAAGCTTATTTATAATCCTGTTATGAACTAAGTTTTAAAATACCTAGACATCTTCGAACCTCCGGTTGTACGAGATAACTTTCCAAAGTAAAGTAATAAAAGTAGGAATCTCTTTGCAATATCAATTTATAGGGGACAAACAAACCGAGTAAAATAACGAAAGCCAGCACTCAGAATATTTAAGGTTATTAATAGACCGCGCTAGGCAAGTGTGGGTTGAAATACACATCTGTACTTAAAAATCATACCTCTCTATAAACTATGGCTTTCCGCTCAAGCTTTTCTTTTGTGTCAGTACAACTAATAATTAATTTCTAATACCCAACGCTTCGAAAACTTCCGGGCCTCCAGAATAAATATTGGATTTGAATATCACAATACTACCAATATTTCGCTATCAATTCATAAAACTATGTAGTAATAATTATAGAGATAAAACCCCGATTGCTTAAAAATATACACTATGTCATTTCCACAATCTTGATAAATGCAACGACAACTCATATATTAAAATCCGTTAAGCCCACTCACTAAATACTTGTTATACTCTAAAAAAATGTTGTTATACTTCAAAAAATTATCCGCAGTTGCGTAAAAAAATCATAAAACAAATAAAAATCTATTCATATCAAGAATATCATTAACAAAGATCTCCCCTCACTCCTCTTACATAAGCTACCAGCATACTGTCAATTGCTCGGCCACTTGCTTACATTACGAGTGTAACAAACGAATAGTATCTGAAGCGTCGTCAATTGGGAGCAATGAATTCGACCTCCACACGCCCGAGACGGGACGCTATTGTATGACACTTGCATCAATGTAGGACTGTCATCCCGCTTGACTTCTCTCTGATATATACCTATATGAATACTGATACAAATATTACAATTGAAGTTTGAAAACGACAAAGAACTACTACTACGCTAAAAAAATTCGTTTCCATACCAAACATTAACGGTTAAATAGAAAAAACACAAGCATTAACAACTACTTTAATATATCATACATGAACAATACACTAATTGCAATCAAATACTGGCTTGTTTGGCATACGCCATTATGAAAACACCTCTATACGCTTATGATTTATGGTGCGATGCCTGTAAATTATTTCATAAAAGCAAGCACCCAAATTACGAAATTAGTCAGAACTTTGGAAGCGACAATTACGGACTCACAAATCATTTGTCACGCCCATAACCTTATCCCTAAACCTTATGATGTATGAGCTCTCCCCTGACCTTTAGCAGACGCGTCTTTAACTCGAAAATTACTCCGAGGGTCCCTCCTTTCCGCTTCGCTTGCTTATCAGCATATCCGCAAGTCGCTTGTCGTACACTCCAACAGAATTTTTTGTTAATACTTTTTTAGGTTTTAAAATAGATGAGTGTACTACTCTAACAATAATATTCATACTAAATGAATATCGGGCTTCCATACTGATGTTTGGTATTTAAATTCCAGACATCTGATGTATCGAAGTTATGTTCGTATTAAAAATTAAGTATCACATAATTTAGTGTCGAAAGCATAAAAACGCACCTGCAACTTTTTTTAAACATTATACTTTTCAAAAGATACGTGTCTGCACTTGGTCAGCTTAGTGATGTATAGCTTAAACCCTTCTTATTATGAGAGGAGATCGGAGTTCGGGTAAAGGTAGTAAATAAATTATAGTGTGTACTATCAATGTTTTGCACAGGAACCCTGGACGTTATCTTACAAACGAGTTTATGTGAATGTATAAACTATTGTCAAATTAAAACACACACCTGCAGACAGACAATTCAATATTCAATACACAGAATGGCTGATAGAAAATATATATTCAGTACTACGAACCTATCGACGAACCTACCTAAAGCCTTATCTCAGAACATGGCAGTACTTTTAAATTATAGACAGACACTGCAATCTTCTTTACTTACAGACTTAAGTTTCGCTATTTCACCCCTTAGCGGAGAATACCTAAAGAATTCTTTCGTAACTATTATCAATATTATATCTATATTAAATTTGTAAGGTCTATTTAAGCTATGTCAATCAGTATTAATATTTTATCACGTACATTTACAATAAATTTATGGTTTAATTCACTTTTGCCTTTATCAGTGGGGTTTCTAACATTTAACACACTACATAACAAAATAAATATAGACGATAGGGCAAATATAATGTACTAATATTACTGACTTAACCATGTAAAAACTGGCCAAGTGCGAATCGGACTCGCAGGCGAAGGTTTCCGTAACATTATCATTAAAAAATAATAAATAAAGTTAAACAGTTTTCCAACTACCAAGACAAGTTTGTTTTTCATAGTGTTTGTATGAATTACAAAGTTATGTTATTCTATTTTTGAAAAAGTGCTATATCTCAAAAACTGTCAACCGTATCTTGTTCGAACCAATTTTCGTTGAAAGTTTTCAATATATATTTTATGTAGATTGTTCAGTTTTTTAGTTTAAAAATTAGCGGGCACCGCTTTGAAAGGGCTTGTTTTTCACACAATGGATTTTGAGAAAAAATGGTTTCATAAACCACAATGTCATTTTTGAGGACCTTTCTATAGACACCCCACACGTATAGGTAAGATGAATTTTTTTTTTTTGAGTTTCAGTTCCAAGTAGGTTCCCCCCCTCCCTAACTTTGAAATATTTTTTATTTTTGTACCTAATTCGGAAAGCGGTTTACAGAATACACTTACCTATCAAGTTTCAACTCTGTAGTCCAAATAAAGTGGCTGTGACATACGGAGAGACGGACGGACGGACAGACAGACATGACAAATCTAAAAGGGTTCCGATTTTTACCATTTGGCTAAGGAACCCCTTAAAATCATGTAAAAATTAATCAAAATTTCTCCATTATGTTGATCCCGCAAATAAGCATATCTAATATTTATGACCACTAGACGACAGATACTTAAATAACACTTGCGAGTTTCGAACATTTTTCCCGACCTCATGATGTATGACTTCCGTCCCCTGACCTTCGCCGTAAGGCACGTCTTCTAACTCGAGAATTATTTTCGAGGGTCGCTCCCACTTTACGCATCGTTTACTGTTCTTCAATTATGTGATTTTCTTTAAGTGGTCAGTCCCTTTTTCCTTTTCAAAGCGCTCGACACGACCGATGTCGATTTATTGAATGTTGCTTTATGGTTCTTACAATATCTATATTACTCGTTTTTAGATCAAGACAAAAGAGAAGCACTAAGCGATACACCTGCTCATATCATTTTAATAAAATAAAGTTATTGTAGTTCTGTCATCTAGAATATTTTTTAATCTATCATACAGTTTTAAAAACTGGATTTTATTACTCACTTTAGAAAAGTATTCCGCCACAAATTGGAATAATCAATAACTCCATTGACTAAGAAAGTGACTGACGAATTGACAAGTTGACAGCCGTGTCAATTTTAGCGACAGCGGACAGTTAAAATGCGTTTTTAACCGCACATTACCAAAACATTTAGACGCCATGAAGAAACTCAATTAAGGTAATTAAAAATATTTTTAAACCGCAAAGATACTTAAGGCAAGTCAATATATTTTCCCGGCATTTCGCGATTTTCTCAATTTGCCGAAGTACACTGTCGTGGTCCGTTTCGAAACGTCTATTACCAATGACCTTTACAACCATCTTGGCAGCTTTTAAAGTTATAATTGTAAATTATAGGACTAAAGTTTATCTACTAATACATATGTATATATTTATATAATATGCTGTGATCATTAGCACACTTCATTTGAATACTTTAATCATTTTTGAAAGGTTTTTCAAGTTTACAAACTTTGCAAGATTTTTAATGACACGTTAAGGCGCCTTCAAATTAGCCGGACTACTATATAGAGTACGGCTGCAGAGCTGCAAACCGCGCTGAGGACAAAAGCAGTGTTTCTTCATAAAATTCTTTCGTGAAATTGAATACGATAACAGTAGGACTCTTGAATCGCGAAGACCACATTACAGCGGATCTGCAAGTTCCCGACAAATTTAAAGGCGCCCTAACAATACAGATAGGTAAGGTTAAAGGTGAATTTCTTCGACTGTCCAATCTAGAACGAAATTCAAAACCCCGTATGTTCTAAAAGACACATTGCTCTTCATAGGTAAATCACCTTTTGAAATACTATATTCGGGCCATTGGATTCCATTTTATAGAAATAGAACATAGTATTCATGTTGGGAATAAATTTTACGAGCAAACGGGCGGCGAGTGTCGACTGCACGTATTGTTATAACGCTCAAATAGTCACATTACGACCCTACAATTTAATTGTCAAACAATATAAACTATAAATACTGTAACATATATTAATGAAAGAAATAATTGGTTCCATTGCAAATATTTTACACAAGCATGGCAACATTGAATTGAAATTTACATACACGTCTCTGCTATTGATATTATTGATAACTATAAATAAATATTTATGCCAAAATATTTCGTACTTAAAAAGGTTATAAAAGATATAAAAGCCTTAGGTATATTTCCGAAGTATTTTTAAAAAGATTCACCGCCTCAGCTCTAAATCAATCTCCTTTGTTTTCATAGAACACAAAATAACACTGTTGACACGAGTATGGGTGTAATATTGTAGCACAAATATGTTCTGCCCGCCCCGAGTCAATGATACGTGATAAATTGAATAATTGGTTTCTGCTCCGGACACCCCGACCGCCTCCGTGCCCCTCGTCACCCTTTATGAGATTTTTGACTAGAGATTCTCTTTTCTATTAGGAGAAGTGTTTCGTGTTAATAGTTATTTTATTGCTATCATCAATGTGTGTGTAAATAATTTACTCCGAGGAAGAATACAAATGTTAATTACTTACAATATTCATTAAAAAAAAAAACTATTTGACGGTATTTATTGACAATAGCGTAAAGCTGTGAAAGTAAAATCAATGTGTTTTAAACAGAAAGTTGACTCACTCACTCAGCATATCACTAAAAAGGACTACTGGCAAGGGTCAAGCCGATTTTGATTAGACTTTTGATGGAAAACATTAGGCGAGACATCAGCTACTTTTGATCGAAAATATTTAAATGGATAGCTGTTTTAAATTGGAACTCGTGTATAAATGAAATAAGAACATTTTTACATGCATTTACCTACATATAGGCGTAAGCCTAACGTTAGTAACTTAGTACCCAGCAAGCCGATTTTGATAAGGCTTTCGAGAAAAGTCATTAAATAAGACATTAGCTACTTCTGATTGAAAATGTTTAAATGAACAGTTTCGTTATATTGGAAGCCCGTGTATAAATGAAATAAGAATATTTTTACATGCATTTACGAACATATAGGCTTATAAAGTAAAAACGCTGTAAATGAGCGCGCATTCGTACATTCGATTACTTTTATGACCAGCGCTTTAATCAAATGGCGTGAAATCAGTTACTTCATTTAATTTTCACTTTTATTACCTTGGGGCGATAAATTTGAGTTTAATCTTCTCCGTTTTACTGAATTTCATATTTTTATACAAGTATGATCACTTGGTCATTTCAAGGTGGATTTTTGAATTTGATAAATGTGTTGGGGTTTCTAACAGCATACGAAGCTTATAAATTAAGGCATGGCAAGAATTAATAGTGAAATCACAAATCTCTACATGTTAGGACTAATTTGGAACGCCTCGGATAAGTAAGGAACATTACTTACTTATTATATTGTTACTTACTTGTCAGCAGTAAACCAGACTGCTTCAAAATATAGCCTATGTCAATCATATGATAAAATCCGTCAAGCAGTTTAAGATGTACAGCGCGCCAAAGAATGAGACATACATAGGTACTTACACTCGATAAAGATTACCCGCCGCCGTCTGGTAAGATCGCTGAATTTCACACAAAATGAGAGCTAGAACTAGTTTCTAAGCTGGCTACTAGGTTACTGAGATAGGTAATTGCCTCATACAACTTACTATTTTATCCTTTCGTTGTACCTACGTTTACTACTCGTACAACTGAAGCGTCATAAACATACGAATATGTATGTTCAACCGTCTGAGATGATTACTGTAAACGTGAACCAAAATACCCAAAACAACTCTTAGTTACATCATCAACAGCGACCGAACTGAACATTAATACATACTTATTGCGGTCAAGTGACCACAAATGATAGCTCAGACCTCACAAAGCGATTTAATGAAAGGGAAGAGTTAAAGCGGCCCTAAATAGCAACCGCGTGCCAACTCGTTACATAATCCATGAAAAAACCTCACAAACTGATGAATGCAAAAGGAATATTTTAACAACAAATTTCACATTTAGTAAATGCAATCAATATAAAATTGCATACATTCGTATAAATTAATAAATATACTTCAAAGGATATGCAGGTAATTTACTAATGTTCTGTATAAGTGACATATAAATAATTCATAATTTCTGCTACTAATACTATTACTATTACTAAAACTATGTGATGAGAAAGAAAGAGTGTGGATGTGAAATATAAGTATGAATGAATACTCATACTTCACATAAAAGTTATAATATGACCAACAGTGACCTACGTTCGTAGAATTTAAATTTAAAGTTACTGCGATTTGAACCAAACAGATCATAATAATGAATGAGACCCGTCATAACCCCGCTTTAAACAAACCGTCCCCTTGGTGTTCTCCATCCAAATATAAATAAAGCTCTATTCACACCCGCAGACATCGTAGACAGCACGGACACAAGTTTCCATTATCTACTACAGACGGTCGGCTGCCACTCCAGACCGCCTTCAGAAAAATCAAGTACACGGGCGTCTTTCATTTGTTTTGTGATTT
>DWRA01003506.1:0-11995 GCA_018250295.1 Spathilepia clonius | reverse complement strand
AATTGTCACCTTATTTATTTTTTTTTTTTTTTTTAAGGGTGGTAGACCCTTTTTTAGTTCGACTCCGGCGGCCACACCGCCACACTTATTTCTGCCTAATAATAGCAGTTAAGTGCTGCTGTGTTCTGGTTAGAAGGGTGTGGTAAGGGAAACATACTTTTTGAGGCATTACAACTTAGTCCTCGGGGGTAGCATCTGTGGTCGATCTGAGATAGGAATCTAATCTTATCTGGGGTTGATTACGAATGTCCATCGGCGGCAGTAGCCACTTACCATCAGGTGGACTGCACGCTCGTCTGCTACTTCTATATTATAAAAAAACATACAAAAAACAAAAACAAAAAAAAACGGTACAAGCCAATAAATCTACCGCACACGCCTCATTGTGTTAATTCCTGTCGAAGGTCCAAAATATCGGTTTTATATGACATATATTTTTAAACATGGCTTCAGCCGCGGCCCTCAACTAGTTCCTTTAATATACGTACATTGTTCACATAATATATCTCTAACGTCATGAATGAAACCATATCTACCTAATTTACCTATTTTGCTCGTAAATCCACACAATTAAACATAATTAAATTAAAAGTACCTACCGTCATACTAATCGTGGTATAGTCGGTAGTAACTGAATAGATTTTAAAAACTAACTCTGAACGCAATTACATCTATCTAAAATTTTAATGATTAATACGCATGGTATGGACTGAACAAGTTGATCGACCTTTTACTTTAGGTATGCAACTTATGACTAAACTCTGGTCCAGAGTTCATAATAATGTTCATACCTATTTATAAGTTGAACATTTACCTTATATAAGTAATATTTATTGAACGCGTATTATGTAGACTTATTAAGTAGATTGCTGTATCAGAGGAAGTAGGTAGATTGTCTTGTTACAAATAAAATATTACCAGCAGGTGACCTATAAAACGAATGGCGATTCTTGGAACTGCAATCCCCTACAACAAACTACACAAAACAAACTATATATCATTAGAACTAGGCATATTCGTATTAAAAGCGGAGGCGGCATGTATTTGTGACGTCAGCGCTTGCGTTCATGACAAAATCCTATAGAAACAACAACTAAAGCGCAAAAAAATAATTACAGTCCGTCGTTATAATCACCTACAACAATTACAGTGCACTAGTGCCTGAACAAACAGCTATAATTATGGATCTAGGCAACTACTGGCAAACAAACGTCACGAAATGACCTTCAATAACATGGGTAGACAAACAGTAAAATTATCGACCTATGTTGATGGGGACGATACGATTCACCCAGTGGAGCCTCTAGCTACTCGGCGCCGTGCAAATTCACTGAATCATCCTGATAATGATAATGATAAAATTGCGAACATTGCCAACCATGTAATAATCCCATAAGTACGTGACGACGCCACGGCTCTCCTCTGAACATTAAGTATCTTTATTAAATTGAAAATACTGAAAGATATTACGTTGTGAACTTATCAAACGATAAATAAATGAATGATTGGTGAGATAAGGATTTCAGACCAGCATATTGTCTTATTTCTTACTTATCAGCGCGCGATTTTTTTCCTAGTCTTTATTTTTTAGTTTTAATAAATTTTTAATTTCGGTTATTTTAAGTCTCTTTTTGCTCTTACATCGGATTTTTCGTCGCCAACTATACAAAGACATCGGATACATAAAGAAAAACATACAAATGACGAGTATAGCCTAACCTGAGAACTGAAATTTTTGAAACGCAATTGTTGTGATTTTGAAGGTGTATCCTTTGTGGTTCAACTCCAGCACCACCTCACAATGATTTCTACCTAATAATAGCAGTGTTAAGCGCTGCTGTCTTTTGGTTTGAAGGCTATGGTAAAGAAGACAAATTTATCAGAGGTATTCCAACTTAGCCCTCAACGAAAGCAACGCATCTGTGGTCAACCTAAGGAAGGATTCTAGTTTCATCTGGGCTGCATTACGGATGTCCACGGGCACCAGTTGCCACTTACCATCAGGCTTCATGCTAGTTAATACTCCATAATATATAAAAAATACAAAACAACGAGCAACGGCAAGTGTCCTACTCGACCATTCTTTTGACTTCGCAGTAGTAGAGTAAAAAATAAAAAATACTTAAAAAACTCCAAGCACTAAAATTAAAAAAAAAATTACTTGTATAATTTTACAAGTTAAAATTTAGCTAAGTAACTATACAATTTACCTTAACCGATAGGTTACCTTAGATCTCGCAAAGCTATTTTTTAACTCCAAATTTTTATATTTTTAGTCTCCATGTTTTAATTCAACGTTTTATTGGTAAGTATAGATGTAGTTAGTACTCGTGACTTTGACATACATAGATAACATTCAACATGAATGTTTTCTTTCAGTATCTACTCTATCTATTGAATAATTTCCCTCAGTAAAACTTGTCAATGTTCCAAATTCCAAATTACGGGGCTTCCAAACAATCAATAGAAGTAGGAACAGTTTTAGTCATTTCAGAAATAACTGCACATTAAGTAACCTGTAAGACCTATTTTAGTAGACTTATATTCAACTAATTTTTGTTAGAATATATGTTATGGTGACAAAAAATGTATCTAGGTCATGTAAGTAAATATACGTAAATACATAGAATGAATTAGAAACATCAAAACTGTTAAACGTGGTAATACTTAAGTTCATTATCAACCATTAAACACACACTTGTTAATATAATAAAACCACTTAATTATAATTTTCAATCACAGATTTTATGACCGAATTCTCATTCTGCGGGTAATTTTCTATTTCCTTTAATGCTTAAATATGAAAATCAGAGCTTCAAGGCTAAAAAATATCAAGGTTGTTCAAAAACCTGTCTTTGAAAATTTAACACTCGAATTAATTAAAATTTCTTGTTTTTAAAGCAACCTTCCTGAAGGAAAGATTTTATGTCTTTTTAAAATTTTTAATATCTTATCTATTGTCAGTGTCATATGTTATGTTTTTACGTCACGAGGGTGAGGAACAGCTCTTGGATCGTTTAATACATTACTGCGATTTCGAGGGTGTTTGCTTTAACTAAACACTATGCCAGTGATCTCTCCTAGCGAGTCCGTGTAAATTAGTATATAGTGCCGGCGACTCGCCTAGCGAGTCCGTCGTGAAATATAGGCGTATAAAAATCGTATTGGCGTTGAAAGTGTTAATGTACTATTATGTTACTGCACTGTACTGTTAATAATTATGTAGGTAAGTTAAGACCGTCCATGACCTTTTAAGGGCAACAAAACTTCAAAGACAGGACGACATTTTTTACAGCCTTTCTATTTATTTTGATAATCGCATACTTTTATTTATTTTCTCCTTGGAGGAACACTTTTTTAATCGTATATCCGCAACTGATCATGGCCTTTTTAAATGGATTAGCGATTCATATACAATAATGTTCAATTTTTGCTAGATCATTCAAGATAAATTATACATATCTTGTTAATTCAATGACATAATAAAAATCGAACAAATTACCATGTTGCCAGTATACAGTTTTTATCTGCATAAAAAATGTTGACTGTTGTTATGGCTGGCCCGATGGACAAACCGGCTTTAGCGGGAAAAACAGACGTGTAATCTCGAACGTGTTTTGATTTTAGCATCACTTCCACGAATTCTTATACGAGTTGGTCGGTGAAAGTGCAAAAGTGTAGTCCGGAATATCCGAAGTTACAAAAGTTTCCATCAACATTTTGCATCAATATCCTTATATACGTTTATTCGAGTTTTTATCACCATCATTTTGATCTCGTCACCATTCAATTACTGTAGCAGGACAAGGGTCTCCTCTCAAAGTATGAGGGGTTAGGTTACAATACATAGCGACGGCCAATTGCGAATTGATAGACGTCATACACCTTTGAGAAAAAAAATATTCAATAACTCTCACACGTGCAAGTTTCCTCGCGACGTTTTCCTTCGCCATTACAGCAAATGATTCACCTCTACGCTATAATTGCTTTATTTTGCTACTGCTTATGTTTTTAATCTAATCTATTTAAATCCAATAAAGCGACGAATAAAATCAAACACAGTTTCGATATATCATACGGTTTACAGCAATATTAAGCATAAGTAATATATATTGCTATGTTTATTGTATGTTAAAACGTTGGATCTATAAGGTCCAGATTCATTGCAATTTCCTAAACAGACTTGAACTCGTCAGTGATGTGTTGGAAAATTCAAGAGCAGGCACGCATTTCATTTAATACGTCGATATTAGCTACTCAAAAATGAAGAAAATTCTGCTTATGACCTCTAACCTTGCATAAAGACAGTGATGGTATTTATGAATAACAGTCTTTGTTTTTTTTTTGTATACAGTTTATGCTTTGTACAAATTTTAAATCTTTTAATGTAATCACCGAGTTTTTATTTAAATACTATTATTATTGTTTTTTTTTTTTCATGAAAATACGATTTGGGTGATTTTGTATGCGTTTTGCGATTACGATATCTAAATTTTACGGTTTTTTATGATGATTACATATATATGGCTAAACCGCGTTTTTCCTTCATCTGAAGTATTGCAACGAATGTAATGTTATGTGCCCCACGCCTGGCTGGTTCGCCTCAATGAGTTTTCAAGATAAAAACTTTATATGCGGCGTGGTAAATTGTATACAATGGATTTATTTTTAATGATGCAGACATTAATTCTGACTCATTCAAAATTGATTCACTGATTAATGTACCTAATATCGAGAAAAAATGGCATTTAGCCTTTATTTTAGATATTTGAAAATAGGGCAACTTCCAACTTGTATATGGGATTTAATAATAATGTATTTTTAATAAATGCTTGACAATATTAATTAATGTTTTTATTGAAAACAAATATTATAATAGAACAATTTGAAAGACTATTATTATGCGTTTTATCAGAAAAGTAATTTAAAAAATGTTTAATATATGATTGAATAATTATAAAAATATATTTAAAAATAATAAAAGATTATTGTCTTACTTTTGTTTTATAAATGGTAATTTTAGCGGCCTTAACTATTACCCTATTAGCAACAATATTGTTAATTGTTTCATGGTCTACAATATTTATTTAAATAGCTCGTTCACGGCGTCCACTTGGATTTCTATAAATATACTTATTATAACATGGCGACATCTAGTAATGAATAGATAAATATGTAGAAAATCAAAACTAAAGCATACTTGTTAGTAATTAAGTACTTCGCTACTTTAATTATTAAAGTAGCAAAGTACTACGTATAATATTAAAATTTAATATTATACGTATATTAAATAAATTGTCTATTAATATTTTAATCATCTATTTAGTAAACACGACAATAAAATTTAGAATCTCTTCCAAATTATTAACACAAAAATGTAATAGATAAAACCTGCGTGGTGCTTATTTTAATAAAAAATACAAAAAAAAATTTGGAAATAATATTTTTATAACAAGCCTGAACATTGGGAACTCTATTATTACTCTACATTTACATTTAGTTCAACCTATTTTCTGCCTACGGCGCGCGTGTCGATTTGTCGCATTTTTTATAAATGCTTCTAAATGAAAAGATATAAGTATGAACTATTTTAAAACCTCTATTATACATCTGCCATTGTTTCAACAATCAATTATTGCAAGTAATTTTATCATGTCAAATTATTCCTACTGTCCGCTAGACGGCGCTGTTACTCCATTATCTTTGTTATTATTTATGCGTTAGTACTTACATTAAAACACACTTTAAATTTTTTACTTAGCAAATAATATCTAGTCTCTAGTGTACTTACATTTTAATATGTCTTCTGCAAATTGTGCTCTTAAACTTCTTAATCTTGTCCTTCCGCATGGACCCGTAAAAATTGGAGAGAAATACCTCCTGGTTATTTGTCAACGATTTATGTATTATACCGTGATATTTTATGTTGTATATTTTGTTTTGCTGGGTGTATGCGTAGCTCATGTTAAGTTGTCGCCGACGACTTCTCTTTTCTAATGCCTTTTATTTTCCTTTTTTACAATTTTCAAATAACACCAGCGGCGGTCTAATTAACGTAACCGTTAAAAAGACCAATATAAACCGGTAATAAAGTAAAACGGCTCAATTTGATGTCCGTAAAATTGCAAACAAATTGAAATATACTGAAATTATTGCAAAAAAGTCAAACTAAGCTCTTTCCAAACGCGACTATTTATTTTGATTTAGGCCTCTTCGTAATTGTTAAGACTGCATAACTTTTTACTTTACACGTACATCACTCACGAGCTTTTAAAATTCAAATGACGAAATTGCGAAAATATAGTCCATCTATATGCAAATAAAGGAGTGAAAGAGAAGGCGTATTTTGGCTAGAATAGACGTCAAATTCATTCAAGTTTATAGCGTTGACGTAAGCTGCGTTCCTTTACAGGTTTGTGATTCTACTTTATCGAGAAATCTTGATTATTACTTGAATTACTTTAGTCTTTTGCCGTTTAAACACTCAAGTAAATAAAGTGATATAGATAAAATCCTTACTGTCTTTAAGTACATATTTTTAAGTTCATTAATTAGTTTGAGGAACGCCATATGTAGCTAATGATTAAATTTTATTCTAAAGCCGTAATGCATAGAATGGAACAAAATATTCATAAGACAAGGATGCCAAGTGAAGTTTTCTTCTTAAAATAGCCTACGTCATCTTTTCTATCGTCTTCTCCGTCTACCGGATAAGCGCAGAATCGCAAATTGGATGACGCAATTTCTAAGAACATGAAGCGAGAAAACATATCGATATATTTAGTATATTACCTATTCAGAATACACTATATATATGGTAAAAGATTCCTTGTTTTTCAGAATGTTATTAATATATTATGAAAATTATTATATTTACCCTCAGTACAACGAAATGACGAGTACCAAATAATGTTTTTGTTTTTATAATGGCTCAAAATATATTCTAGTATATTACTGGACTCTAGACATACTTAGTAGTCTTTATACTTATTAAAGCTACCGTTAGTTCCATATTATTTTAATAGGTATAGAACCAGGTAGCAAATAAGCATACAGGAAGCGCCCGATAAAAAGTGACATATTTGTCAACCTCACATAAGATTAGGATTCTACTTGAGGCTGGATACATATGCGTTGCCACCCCTGAGAACTAGATTGAAACTCCCCGAAAATCTCAGTACATCACCCATACTACACACCTAAAACAAGAACGCAGCAACGCGATAATACTTTTATATGTCAGTAATAGTTGCGGCGATGCTGCCTCCGGAGGCAATCCTGGCGATACACAAACGCTACCACCATTTTACTAATTTAATAATAATATTGACACATAAACATAATACTCTCTACTCCAGAGATTTTATCCAATGGTTCTAATTTTTACAGTAACACCAACCACCAAAGAGATTAAAGAAGTAAAAGGATTAATACCATAGGTGCAGCTGTGGTTGTTGTTGTTGTTGTGGGCCTACACCCAGGGGTACCAGGATAACAGGGTATATTGTAGTTCTATTCTGGGCCCGAGGCTACCCTCGGGCCCAGAGTAGAACTACGGTATACCCTGCCTGTCGTAAGAGAACTAAGGGGGCTTGCGTGGTTACGGGCGGTAATTATAGGAGCTCGAACCGCCTAGCCAGCTACCACTGAAAGATCGGCGGTGTGTGTTATCTCGTACCTATAGTCCACAACATTTCAGTCTTAATTTTTTTTTCTTTCTCGGTAGCTTACGTTTATCGATTTAGGAACATATTTTTCCACTCTCCACTAGATGGCAGGACTTGCGTAGCGTATAATTCTATGGTTCATGTTGTTAAAATTGTATTGACACAGTGATAGACAAACATTGTCATCAAATACAGTAGTTACGCTTATTGTTGGATAGTGAGCTCCGCCTCCTTTCTATTTCAACTTGTCTCTGTATTTTTCGTCCTATCACTTACGAACTGTACGTTGTACAGGCATGCCAAAATTTGAAGACTTAGCACCAGAATCAGACTAGTCTGGGGCTAACGTAATAAACATCTATCCTCTAGTTATCCCATCTACATAATTAACATTTAATTATATTTAAACCCAAACATAATTATATGAAAATGGCTATATCGTGGGAACTTAAATAAATGTATCTTTAAAGGTTAAAAATATAGGAGTCTTGTTCAATTTTTATGGATTTATTTTATTGATATAATGTCTCAGTGTAGTACACCTCAGACTAATTTACATTTAATTACTGTGAGGTCTATTGCTTTTTATAAACTTAAACATTAATCGTATGTTGGCTGTATACTCCATGAAGTCTTTTGATTTTCTCAAAGGAAGAATTCAAATGTCACCTAAGTTTTTATTGAAATTAAAATCCTATGAAAGGGTAGGTATTATACGCAAATAAACGATTATAAACTTGTATTATTGATTTTTGGTGGTGAAATCTAGCCTTTCTTTAGTGTAAAGTAATTTAGGAATTCATTTTTTAATTTGTGAGTGCGCGGAATAGTGTTTTGAGTGTATTTTCTCATGGCAAGTCATTTTCATTGAGACAAATGTAGGATTACAATTCCTGATTTCAGGTACATACAGCGAAATGTGTTTTAATTGCCCAATATTCTAATCAGATAACAACAGCAGCGTTGTGCATGAGGAATTGCTGAAGGATTTATACGTCTAAGGTGGGTATTTATTTGTTTTTAATGCCCGTATACGTGACCTTGGGTGCACATCTACAAGACTTCGTTTTAAGTAAATCATGATGGTGTAACATCTGTTGATAAAGCTTACTTAAGTGTATTTGCTTTTATTATAATTTTAGTTCCTCCCGACATTTAGTACGCCAATTCCATATTTTTACGACATAATTTTATCTGAGCATTAATTTGTACAATGTACCATCTGAATCAGTGCTAAATCTGTTCATGGCAATTTTTTGTCGAATTTGCTTAATGGAGTGCGAATATGACATATTTCAAAGTTGCTTACTGAAGCAAATCATACTAATTAATGTTTTGCAACATATGTACTAAAGTCATGCATATTGACTTATGGCTTAAAAGACTAGTTTACTTACATGGTATTGTTGTGCAGATTAAACGTGAGGTATTTTTTTATTGTACAGAAGTAGCGAATCAGCATGCAGTCCAATATGGCCACTTATATCTGTACTGAATCACAGTTAACATTAGAGTCCTATCTGAGGTTGACCACAGGTGCATTGCTTTTCAAGGGACCAAGTTGAAATACTCCAGGTAATTTCAGGTACTCTAATCCTATCTGAGATTGATTACAGATGCCCATGAGCGGCAGTGGCCACTGACCAACAGGTGGACAGCATGCTTATCTTCTACTTCTATATAATAAAAAGATCTTTGTGTGTGTCCGTATGCTTAGTGTCTAAACAGTTATGTTGCTTTGCAGCAAGATGCCGCTAATAGATGGTATAGGAGATGAGGTGGTGCAGTTTGGTATAGCTGTTATGGTGGTGGTGGTGGCTATTTTGGCTTGGTTGTCTACCAACGCTCGGCCGGACCGGTATCGTGCGGTCCTCTTCATGAGGACTCGAGGGCACCATCCCCTTACTGTCAGCATACGGACCAGTAAGTGTAATTAAGTATATTATGAAAGAAATGTGTATGTGTGTGTGTGTGTGTGTAACAGTTGTGTAGATCTGAATTGATGTACAAAGTATTGTAGGTGTGTATTGAAGGCAGTAGAACCTCTTGTTGTTCGACTCCGGCAGTTGTTAATTAAATTTTCTTTCTTCGATTCTTTATAAAGCTGGTCAATTTGCTCCAAAATGAATCCTGGGGTTTGGCCACCCCTAGGCGTAAGACTTATGGTTGTATTGATAATCAAAGAGAAACAGTTGAAAAAGGGAATGTATGTAAGGGTAATGCTACATGCAATGAAAGGCAACAAGGAAACCTCGTATCTGTAGCTTCAAAGTAAGTAATGCTTATGTTAGGTTACACAAAAACTTTTGGAAAAATATTAGCTGTTTCTTCTACTCAGTACTTTTTAATAGAAAAATGTGTTATGTACATATTTGGCTCAACTTAGACCATGATTTCACAAAGATACATATTTTTATGTTGTTGCTATACAATTTTATTTAAAACCAAATTAAAGACATAGAATATTATAATATTGAATATATTTAAATTAAATATAATTATCCAAGAGTTCCCACACTAATTGCCAATTTGCTTTTAGCTGTGTTCGAAATTCAACCAAAAAATAACGTAAAAAAACTAAACTTGTCATTCAGGTATAACATGCATAAAAATGTTCTCAATTTCAATACATTATATTTATTTGATTTTAGATTATGTATATAATTCGAAAATATTTTTTGTGTGCTAAAAAGGTCATGTTTATTTTTCGTCTGCATTAAGGTTAAAGTTATTTGAACAAATCCAATATAAGAAAAATAAAGTTGGCTCGGCTAAGCCATATTTCAAAACATTAAACTGTTTTTATATTCACGTAATATCTTCATTGTCTATAATGTAAACAAAAAACGTTTTATATTGTTTAAATTGTTTATTTTATAACATTAATGTGTTATCTTTGACACACTCTTTCTATGAACTCTTGTGAACTTTAATTAAGTCAAATCTCACACTTATCCATGCACGCAATATTTGTAAAATGGTACCTAAAGTTTTCACTTCATATATTAATATAAATTAAATAATATATTTATTTATATATATTTGGTCTTTTTTTCAGGACTGGGTATAAGGAGCACTCGAAACAGATATTCTGGAGCACAGACTCCTGCTATTAATCTTTCTGGTGAGTACAATGTAAAAAATCTTATTGCAAAGAAGGTGTGTTCACTATAATTTTTTCTACCTACTCTTGATTGGTGAAAATACACATTTATTTACTTAGTATTTCATATAATGAATATTATAAGTAGCATCCGTTTAGGTCTAGTAGAGCAATACAAACTTAGTACATATGTGTACATTTTATGATGTTTTCACTAATGCAGCAGTTTTTTTACAAGATTGATAAAGCAAATGGCCTGTAGACCACCAGACAGTGATTACTGCCATACATGGATATCTGCAACCAACTGATACATGAAGCTGCTTACAGATGCATTGCCAATGCCTGCGACATGAGGACTAAGATGCCGTTACCGGGGTGTCCGCCATATTGGATTTAGAATGACGTCACTAAGCTAATCATACATTGTCATTTAAACCAAACACGTGTGCAAAATTTCAGCTCTATCAGTTGGGGTTAACTGGTTTAAAATTCAGTTGCAAGATGTGACACTCGCAATAGAAACAAAGCGAGTTAAAAACACCTTCCAAAAGTGAACAATATCATTATTGTTATTGTTGATGTTATACTTTATTTGGATTGTATTATTCTCAGACACAAGACCTCCTGCTACTGTCGACTCTTCGAACCAGACTGATAACCAAGTGATACCACTGCAAGAGATGGACAGTATAGTGGATGCAGACATGGCCATGATGGACAACAATCGTTTGCATTTCTACAGGAGAGTAGAAGGTGAGATTGCAAAATACTTAATTATTTACATATACCAAATAGGCAGCAATAGATCTCTTTCGAAACCTTCTGATTTTGCTTTTGCTCATAATGAATTAATCCAGAGGCTCAAGTTTTTTCATCTACTTTTAAAGTTAATCAGTTTGTTGTTTTGTTGTCATCTCATTACTGTTCCACTTCTGGGCACAGGTCTCATCGACAGCGAGAAGGCTTTAGGCCATAGTCCTTCGCGCTGCTTAAGTGCAAATTGATAGACTTCATACACTTTTGAGAACTTATGGTTTTAAAGATCTCTCAGGTGTGTAGGTTTCCTTACGACGTTTTCCGTCACCGCTATAGAAAATTAGAGGTGAGGCCTGAGGTTTGATCCTCGGAACCATTTGAGTGTCTGAATTTCAACCACTCAGCTAGCACTGCTATTTTGGATCAATTTGCAGCATCCCCCCCCCCCCTTTTGGATCACGGGCTA
>DWRA01003505.1:0-11996 GCA_018250295.1 Spathilepia clonius | reverse complement strand
ACCACCTTTAAACTTTGCTTGTACATCAATACTATACCTTGTTATAATTATATCATAGGTAGAAGAAAATAATAAAACTAAATCAATTCTCCGAAGGAAATAAGAGTAAACCCAGTCGTATAATAAGGCAGACTGTAAAGTGCAAAGGGAGTGAAAATCCTCCTTTGAAATTCGAGATTTCCCAGAGCCTCTGCGAGTTCAGTTACCTTAAATAATTTTACGGTCTAGGAACTATGTACGTATTTTGTTTGTATTTTAGAATTAGATTACGTAAAATGTACAATAGTGATAATAACCATTTTGTAATTTGGTGTCAAAAAGGAGAGATACTTATTGGCATTTTAACTTCTTAGTGGTAGGAATTACTCTAATTTTAGGAATAGGGAATTGGGAATAGGAACTCGTAAATTTAGGAATTACTCAAATTTTATATGAGGATGATTACAGGTTATATTCGTTAGCTAATTCTATTCTATAAAAAATGGTTAATTTTATTTTATGTGATACGTACTGAAGGTGTTTTAATACTTTTAATGCATTTATAGCATCTTAATTAAGTTTATATACAAGGTTATCTTCGAAATTACTTACCGATTTTGGTGGAACTTTCATGGAAGTCGACTTTACAGTAAGCTACGGTTTTGAAGAATATAAGAAGGTTTCGGTCAAATATAAAGCCCACCTTAGTAATAGAGTATATTTTACTAAGAAATGGAGCAACGCTTCGATGACCGACGATAGGTAGTACTAGTCATATTTAGAGTCCATTAAAGACGTCTATGGACTATCAGAGTAAATGCAATTAATTTCATAAAAATAACTGCTTACTAAAATATAGCACAATCGTATACATCAATACCCTTGATTTGTATCAAGAACAATAGGTTTATCACAATCCTTCATAAGCAGTTTACAGGCTAATGTAAACAGTAGGATGTGAATCACGTAGACCTGATGGAGGATAAGCCGCGTGGGTGGTAAGCCTTATGACAAATCTTTAGACAATGACGTAATCTTGTTGAAGAAAGCCTTGTCATCGTGCCAGAAATCCATAGCGGTTAATGCAAGCGAGGTAATGGCTTATATATAAATCATTTCTTGGGGAAATTGAGGTAGTATTCACTCCGTCTGGTGGTAAGTGGTCACTGCTATGCTTAAACATCTGTATTCAAACCCAGATTAGGCATGGTGCCTTTCAAAAAAATAATTGTATATATTTTTAACGATTCAAAGTATATTGATCAACATTCGTTACTACTAAGAATGGTGTATATTACCAAAAAATGAAAATTATCATGATTTTATCAAAGCGGATCTGGCCTGGTCCGCCTGGATTGATGGTAATCTGGCTGGATCCGGTGGGATCGAAAATTATACTGAATTGCAATCCAATGAGTATATTCATCGCTAAAGTGACAAAATGACGTAACTTTGTCTCTTTAACCCAACCATGACACCACATTTTATTCAAGTAGAGACTCCAATTACAATTGGACGTCACTGATACGTTATAATCAACCAAACACGAATTAACAAAACCACGTACTAAACTTCATACTGCTTATTATATGTTCAATTCAATTTGCTTAATTGACTTGTCCAATATATAATGTTTGGTAAGCAAACCCTAACAATACTGAATCTACGGTATTGTTTATTCGAATCACATTTTGTGTTGGGTAACTGATATCGTGATCAAACGTGGTTCCATTTGCTAATTAGCTACAATGCGTTTTGATTCAAATTGATACACAAACAGTGATAATGTTTTACTAAACAATTGACGGAGAGTGCTGATTTCACGCGTATGTTTAATGCAGTACCATAGCCTGGTAATCGAGACTCGGCCTCTAATTCAGAGGGTCCGAGATGGTAATCCATAGCACGTACCAATTTTTCAATGTTACGTCCAAATTACAGATTAACTATCCCTGGCTATAAGAGTGAAAGAAAACAACGCGAGGAAACCAACATGCAGGATCTCAGTGTGTCTGGTCTATTATATCCGCACTTAAGAAGCTAGGTATACGAGTTACTAATAAGTATTTTTCATGCAATCGTACAAAATTTAACTGAAAAAAAATGATAAACATCTATGAATTATCAATGAACAAATCTATGAATCTATGAAGTAATTATGCCTAGATCGGTATGCGCAACTATGTTCCACACTAAAAATACGCTTAGATCTGTATTCATAAACACGCCAAAAAAGTATCAATTTTTTTTTTATTTATTTTGTAACCATGGTTTGTAAAATAGCTGGTTGGTTGATCATAAGCGATCATAGCTGCTTTATTGCGTATCGATATCAGAGATATATTTCTGACCAATTATGTTTCAGCGCACAGTACATCAAACATAAATGTACATAAGCGTATGTACATCAAAATTAAATATATTTTATGTACTTTCCAAAATTGCACGTTCGGCATCTTCATTATCGAACTTATCGTTGACCAATGCAAGCAAATATTAAAATATGATCGATTATTCTGTGTTCCGAAAGTTAATATTTTATGCAAAATCAGTTTTCACATTTCCCCACCAGATGACACTACGGTTTCATTGTATGCGATTGATATCGCCGATCGTGGCGCGTTTGACGGCATCCATTTGCTAATTATCTGCCACAGTATGCCGAATGGGATCGTTTTGTGTTGATACCTTTCATAATATTATAGTTATTCGCTTCTTTGGACATATTATTTTCGTTTAAATGCGACTTGTAGAAAACTGACAAAAATTACTTAATTGCTTATTTATACTAACGAAATAAGTGATAACCGCTCATTCTTAATATCCACGAGTTCAATCCGTAATTTTTTCCTTACCAAAAATTACTTACAAATTGTCAAATTTAGATCTTTTTATTTCATAGATTTATTATTAATAACAACGACCGTAAGTAATTCAGTTCTTTAATAGTTTTCAAATATGTATCAATTATCGGGATTAGAACTTTTTGCAAAACTAAATGTGAATAAGTATTTAAACAAAGATATTAAACATAGGGCCATAGTTAATGTCTTTGATTCGAACCCACGTAGAGAGATGCTATATTACTACCTTAATTGACTGTAACAAATAGTAACAATTTTACTATCACAAATTTACTATCATAAAAATAATGTGAGGACATTTTTGTAGTAAAAGCATATTTCGATTTTCGAATGTTATTGACCTTTCCAACCTTAACTCTAACCTAACCTAATCGTTCAAATTAGTACGAACTAAAAATGACTTTTTTATAATCCTATGTTCAATCCGCTGTTCAATGATTTCTTCTTGTGTTTCTTTTCTAGCCCAACCTAGTCTAAATTTAGAGACAATCTGAAAATGAGTTGAAATTAAGTATTTTATTACACGATTAGAAATAAATAGCAAATACGTAATAAAATTCCTATGTCATAATTTCGGAATATCGGTACGCTATACCATAGACGCGGATACAAACAACGTATGCATCCATTTGCTAATTATCTATCCATCAGCGTGACACGAGCCCGTTCGGTCCAGCTTCGATACCATTCATAAATTAATGCTTTGGCATTGTTCGGACGGCTTTCCTGATAGTCCCAGCTGATTATTTCCGATTAAACTGAAATATGGTTTCTACCGGCTAGCTCAGTGGAATGAGCTTCGGTTTTAATTTCTAGAGATCGTTGTATAGAGTCTAAAATAGAGGAAACAGTTACATCGAACGTTCTAACTTAGTCGTCGGGGTGTAAACATGTTTGTAGATCACCACAGATAAGACATTTGGTTGGTTAAAGATATTTATATATAGTAGTGTCTACTTAGTAGACCCGCAGCATTTTATAATCAGTGCCCAGCAGCTCAATAATGGTCGACTGTTTTTCATCCAGCACCGTTAAATTAGTTGCTAATTAATATCCATAATGCTCATAATTTTGAAAGATTCTGAGATTCAAACTTTAGACCAGAGTAGGGACTGAAATAAATTGGAAAATAGATAGGCCTTAAGAACGTATGTAAACTATGTTACATATTATATATCTAACCGTTAGTTATTTTGTATAATCCCTGCCACTCATACTTAACAGACTCTGCAAGTATTATGTTGTATTAATTCTTGGTCAGTGCGTGTTTGATTGACGGCTTATGGTTTAGCATTGGCCATACTCGTATAGACTAATATAAACGATCTCAGTGTTGCTCCGAGTTGGTCATAACGGAAACTGTCATAAAAAATACTCTTATAAGTTCATCATGTCTAAGTTCCAATTGTTTGATTGTATTCTTGTAGATTGTAAGTTTTTTACTATCAATTCTGTGTCAAAAACTATTAAACTATGTAAACTTCTGTTTAATCTAATCTGCGTCTTTAAGAGATTATGTAGGTACATTAAATCACGTATGCGAAAACTCAGGTAGAACTATTGTTGAATTTAAAAAAAAAGGCAGATTACGTTAAATATTCGTTGTTTATGAAAAATTTCGTCAAACATAAAAATGTACTTAAGTATCAATCATATTACCAACTTTGTATTGGCAAGTAACACGGTTATGAAATATTTTATTACGATACAAATAAAATGGTTCTGATTTCCGAATAGCCTATAATCCCCGTCACTCATACTTACAGCGAAGACGCGCTAAGTGGATTACTCGGCATTAGTGTCCGATCAATGTCGGCCTGACTACCGGTTCCACTTATTGTGTCATGGTATGAGATTTTGTGATAGCCTAGATATAGATAGCCTGGTACGCATACAGTCTCTCAGGTTGAAGTCCCGTATTCAAATCCCAGTTTTGATTTTTCGATTCCTATGCCTATCTACATCACTCATTTCTTCCTTACAACAACATTTACCATCAGACTAATAACATGCTAATTTACTATTAAAAAATAATGAATAAAAGAAAAAGGCATTTAGCATTTAGCTATTAAATCGATCGTGATAGTTTTATTCTAATTAACTTTTGGTACTTAACCAGGTTTGCACTATTTACATTGACTGTTAACTTCATTAAAATCCATTACAGTACTGGATTAACTGAATAAACAGACGCACGGCGGGCGGTGAATAAAAATAAACGGACGGAGAAAAATAACGAAAATGTCCGGAAATTTGAGGAAGATAGCGAAAAACGCGGGACTGCAGCCGACATCACACGATAAGCTTGGGAGGGCAGATTTGATAGACTGCGTGGTAGTTACGTAAAAATATATGTTATTATAAAGAATATTGCCAGTTTGTATATGATTTGTGACTGTGGCCTTGTATATTAAAAGTCATAGAATTTAACTGGTAACCTTAATTAGAAAGGAGCTAACAAGGTGTCCTCTCGAAGGTTACTGAAATATCAGAATTACACGTAGTTTTATTGCGCAAGTACCATAGAGACACCTATTTCTACTTTATAAAATAACTTTTCACTTTGAGGGGATCCTCGTTCCCAGCAATGGAACAGATATGACGATGACTATAATAACGATTTTCCTTTGTTATACTTTGAACGAGGACTCTTTGACAGTACAAGGAGTTCAGGCATAGAAACAAACTTTTTAGGTCACATTTATAAAAATGTTCTTTCCGGAAATCTAAGAAACGGAATAGAAACGAGAGCGTGTAGCGAACACCGATGTAAATAAGTTTTGGAGAGGTTAACCACATTTTCAAAAATTCTATAGTAAATATTTTTGGTTAAAATTGTCTTTAAGATTGAATACCAATTAAAACATGCTACGTTAGAATTGGAAATGGTGTCTGGTTAATGAAACTTGAGGTCTACTTCAGTTGAAGGAAGAGACAAAAGAGAGAGGATTGTAACGAATATCTTTTACGCGACATTTGTAAATACATTTTACATGTATAATAAAAAAAATGCTGACGGATTTTGAGAATGTACTGAAGCGAAACATAATATACACATATTGGAAATGTGAAACAATGTTTGCAAAAACAACATTTCAATTAACGAATATCTATAAAATGACTAAAAGATTAACATCTAATATGAATAGTATCTGAAACATATTTTTGTAGTGATGACCCGATAAACATTTCGAGAGCTGACAATTTCATAAATCCATTCAGTGAACAGAATTTGTGTGCAAATTGATTTATGAATCAGCCATCAGTTAGCTGATTGGCAAATTAACTAATGAATGCGTGATGTATGAACAATACTGATTGACATCCTGATTTATTGACCTACGAATGCCAATAGCCGATAATGCTAATAGCTAAACATGTACTTGAAATTGAGTAATTAGCGCGCAGAATATGACGAGGCTTGATACGCGTGGACTTACAAAATCAGATGATCATGATGATCGATGATAATCGTTGACTCTTCGTGGGTGGACCGTCGTGGCACTACTACTATCGATTTTGGCAGTGATCTGGAAGTAGGATTTCCACTGCTATATATTTTCAGATAAGTGATACGCACCAAGCTGTTCAAAATTTAACTACTCCATGCCTAGTCTTCTTGTTGACTTCAATAAACGCTTTTGTTTTATCGGAATATGCTCATGACTGTCAGTGATCTCCATTTAAGAAATAAAATACACCAATTTCATTAATTTAGTAGCAAACATAAAAAACACCAAATTTTGTCTCCAAAATATTAAAAAAACGGCATATTCTTTCTTAGTGAATCCATGTAAATATTCCCGAACGCCGCAGGGCACTGAAAGTGTAGTTACGCGACCTATTTCAAATCTCTTTATTACAAACACTCCCATATCTAATACTGGATTGTTTGCAGAGAGTATCTGGATTATCTTTACCTTTCGATTACATTTAAATGATTACATTTCAACATGCATATTATCATTGACTACTAGTAGGGTAAGGGTCTTCTTTGCTTTCTTTTCTTCTTAGTTTCTTTAAAATTAAAAACATTAAGGTCGCCCACGCAAAATGCTGGTCAAATATGGCTTGGTAGATTTCACTTGTCTGGTTAAATAACTAATGGATATTTTTAACAGAACTATAGTACTAATTCATACCATACATTTAATCCTTTATCCATCACGTATGGTGTTGAATCAAAAAGTCAAAGGCTGGTTCAATGTTGATTCATTGGAATACGAGATGCAGATATCTCCACACAAACGGCTATATTTTAAATTTCCTCTCTAAACCTATGTGACGTTTATTTTTATTGCGCACTCACATTTCCAATATCGGAATGTTTGTCGTATTGCGAAGCTGGATTAAGTTTCAAATCCCGATATGAAAGGATTCCCGGAATATAACTTGTTTTTGAACTTCAAACCGTTGTAGCTCCTTTTGCAGTCTTTTGCTACTGAACTGAACTAGTTTCTAACGGAAGTTTGTTGAATCTATTTTATGTGTAAGGTTACGTACCTTCTATTGTCCCACTTATGGGCACAGGCTTCTTTTCAGAATGGGAGGGGTTTATACTATAGTTTAATAAATTAGCTATATGTGGTATATTAAAAAAGGCACGGTGACTTTATTAAAAAAAAAAGAATACGATTTTAGATATAAAAATGTTGTAAGGATTCAAAAAATAATTTGAATTAATATGAACTTTAAGATTAATTATATTTAAATAATAATAAAGATACAAAATATTGCAGTTGCCTGGCCAACTTATCAGATTGAATGTTGTTTTACGAAGCATTACTGTTCGTTTGAACCTTTCTACGTGCAATACAATTTTAAAACGTGACGTCACCAGCGGTTGCCAAGACACCTTCGAGCGTTTTCTTCTTAGTGCTTGAGCGTTTACTTTAAAATAGTTAGAAAAAATGCTATTATTTGTGTTAAAACTTAATTTAGTGCTAAAATCATCTTATTATTGGATATAATAAATGTGTATTTTATAGAAGGGGATTTTCAAGATATGTCATCATGCCTACATTAATCGTTATGTAATTTTAGTAATTGAAGATGACTAAGTTAAGCACGAGTTTCTGAGTTGCTCGTAAAATTTGAATTTACGATCTTACAAATCTACTAAGCTTTATAATCAGCTGCTCCTGTCAGCGACGGAGATCACAGAGGATTCTGCAACAAGCGTCAGTTGTACCGAATTTGTGTCACGTCCTCAACTCACGAATTACCATTCCGGAATTGGACCTAACTTGCGGGAACATGCATAATGAAGCACAGTTAATTAATTTGACAAAAATGTCTGTAAAATTAATAAGACATCTCAATTTAATTTTATGATCGTAAGTATAATGGCTTCTACCGGTGGGGTAGGAAAGTCCTCGAATGGAGACCACGTCTGGGTAAAAAGAGTACAGGTCGCCCCCGGACCAGGTGGACTGATGACCTGAAGAAGACGGCGGGTAACCGCTGGATTCAGACGGCTCAGGACTGGTCGGAGTGGCGCAGATTAGGGGAGGCCTATGTCCAGCAGTGAATTATGAAAGGCTGATGATGAAGTATTATGGTTTGTTAGACCTTGATTTCTATAATTTTTGACATCATTGATACATATTCTATTATGATCGAGGGAGATAGGAAGATTGTAACCAACCAGTGTTAGATGTTTTTCAAATTGTGCACATTACCGATAGTAGTAATAAGTTTTGCCGATTGTTATCTCATCATAATAACAGACGGATGAATTAACATGCTCTCCGAACTACGAAAGTATGCATAAATGTTTAGTTTTGGTGATCACCTTTCAGCTACGACCAAATTTTGTTGCTTTTTTTCAAGATTTAAAAGCAAAATCAAGTTAGCCATTTTCATGCTAAGCGCGTAGCATATTCCTATTTATGTACATATCTTTAGCAATGATCCGAAATTTACAATTTGATTCAGAAATTCAAAAATTCGTAAAGTCTATAATCTACTTTTTTGCAAACTTGTAGAACTGGATAGGTATCTAATAAGAGCAGTGGACTTTGTAATCCCTCTTGTTCCTGTAACCGACTGAGACCAGAGAGGGTTTTAACACAATAAGCGCCATTTGTTCAGATTCGTGTCACGTCGCCCGCCCGGGAATGGGAATTAGGCCATTCCCGAATTGGACCTAAATTCTGGAGACATTGCTTCACGGTACGCTTATGCCTAATTCAGGGTAAAAATGCCTAATCTGGAAGCTCGTTCATCCACCTTTTTTCATTTTATGTATTTTAACTATTTAAACATGTAAAGTACATGAATTACCGTATATAAATTAAATAATAGAAATCTTTGCGCTTTTTTTATATTATAATACAAACAACATGTGGTTTTGTAGCTTGATGGTTACAATACTTACGTATGCCAAGATATTACAATATCAGTAATCGACCCCATATATGATGAGAATCCTACTCGGGGTCTGCCACAGATGAGTTGCTACCTCTAAAGGGTAAGTCGGAACCTCGAATTAGTATTTACAGGACGGGCCCACACATCATATAGATCATTTAAATCTACGATGTAGGTCTTTATATATATGTTACTTGTATATAAGTATAGATAAAACCCATCCGTGTAACAGCAATGTACTTTAACCACACTATAAAAGCCAAGCAGAGTTTCAATAAGCTACAAGTTAAAAGCTCTTTTTACCCATGCTCTCCTGGTACTCAAAGGCGTGTCAAAGCGAAGTAATTAGTGGCAACTGTAAAAGGTTCTTTATGAACCGGTGTTTCGAAGCGAACTATTAATTAATCGAGCGATACCTTTTATCGGAAAAGGAGTAGAATATAGTTTCTATTAAGGTTGAAGTAAAGCACCTACCTGCTTTACTCTTTGTTATCGTAATTCATTCATAATTAATAGTTTATCATTACGTTTTATTATAATATTTATTAAGACAGGTCGATTCGGTAAAATAATAATATATTTTAAAATTCAAAATTGCGAATATTTCACGTTCCGACATCACTCTCAGAAGACTATCAGTTAATTCACAACACGGAATAGTCACCTGTGTTTATATTATGTGACGAGTTTATAACCGAATTACCAAATCTATAATTGATGCTAGATTATACTAGAATTATACACGAGGTTGATTACAGATGCTTTGCTCTGAGACTACGTTGGAACGACTCGGATAAGTATGTCTCCCTTATCTAATTCAAAGCGGAATACAATAGCGCTTAACACTATTTAATTAGGCAAAAATACGTATGGCAATTGTGCCGCCGGAGTCGAACCACAAAGGTTCTACCAGATTCAAAATGTATGGATCAATGAGATGTACAGGAACAATTATTAATAAAAATATATGATATATCGTTTCACATTTCCATCGCGGTAATGAAACTTTTAATTTGTTCGTCCTCCAGAGAGCAATAAATTTGCAAAATGATACCCGCAGCTCGTAACATGGTTATTAGCATAAATTTTACTTCGACGTCCTTCTATCTGAAGTTACGTTACTTTTATATGATTTTATCCATTATTTATGTAACGAATATAAACAACTAGGCATTTGATACTAAGTGTATTATTAGTGTGTAGATCTGTACAACTCCAAGTAGTGCAGCGAAGCGTGCCCAGTAGGTAAAGGATTTCGTGTTTGATTCCCGACCAAGCAGACGTCTAAATGAAATGGAAATTAGATTATTGTGTCAAGTCTATAGATGTTTTTGTAGTCATTTTCATACACTGATGATAATTCTAGTCTGTAGTTAATAGTGTATAAAGCGTGCATGGTGCGAGTATAGTAAGTTTATAGTGTTATAGTTATTTTCAACCGTTTTTGTAAAAATGTAACGGGACCTATAAATTTTATAATTTTTGTTTTTAACAAAATTAGGCGCACGTGGTCGATTTAGTGGTTTTTAAGTCAATCTTTATAATATAAGTTATCTGGCCGTGAAAGTGTAGTGAAAAGTGGTTGGTGGTGGTGGAAAACAATATACAGATAGACAACTAATTTGATGATAGGGCTTTCGTTTAAATACCGTTCGTACTATCTTATGCATTAATAAAAAGCGGTTATTTTGACTTTGCAAACACTTAAATTTTACTTGTGTTGTGTGTGTGCCAGTGGTCTTATAGATAAGCTCACCGCGCCACAACAAACTATTTTCAACGAACAGTCTTTCGTCAACCCATTACTGACTGCTGGGCACGGGTCTCCTCTCAGAGTGAGAGGGGTTAGGTCATAGTGCACCGTACTGTCTAAGTGCGAATTTTTAGAATTCGCACACCTTTGAGAACATTTTTTTTCAAAGAACTCTCAGGCGTAAATTTCCTCACGATGTTTTCTATTACACTTATAGCAAGGGATAATTAAATTGTAACACGCATATAACTTCAAAAATCAGAGATGCGTGCCCACGTTTGAACCTCGGTCGCTTCGATTGAGAGGCCGACGACTTCAACCAGTCTATCACTGCTGACAAGAAGTCTATAAAACAGAAATGAAGTAACTTACTCTCTTATTTAGAAATAAACTCGAATAAGCTCAGTGATTTATTTTTCTTCGTTTACAAGCAATTAGCGAAGGAAACACCCGTAAACACTAGGCGAGCGTGACTGACGACATTTTTCTTTGTCCAAACAAACCTTATTAGCAACAGCTGTCCTAACAACGGGATTAAATTAAAAGAAAGTGGGGTTAAGGAAAACCCGTTGTAATTTAAAAATGCCCTTGCAAAGCCCTCATTTCACGAATGAACCAGTTTTGATATTAACGCCGCGATGCCCTTTATAATGGAGTCCGTTCTGTGGAATGTTTCTGTGGAACTTTAGGTGTCGTTGTAACTATTAAGGACTATTGCGCCTTGTTAACCCATTACTGTCCCGCTACTGGGTATAGGTCTACTCTCAGAGTGAGAGTTGGGCACTAGTTCAACGCGCTGTGCTAATACTGACAGTCTCACATTTTTGTGAACTTTTTTCTAGGGTCTCGCCGTTATAGCAAGTGATAATTATCTTCTAAAGGGCACATAACTCCGAAAAATTTGAGCTGCGTGTCTTTTTTTATTTGATGGAGTAGCAAACGAGCATGCAGTCCACCTGATGGTAAGTGGCAACTGCCACTCATGGACATCTGTAGTCTACCCCAGATAAGACTAGAATTTTACCTGA
>DWRA01003504.1:0-11998 GCA_018250295.1 Spathilepia clonius | reverse complement strand
GCTGTTTTAGGCAGTAATAAGTGTGGCGGTGGTGCCGCCGGAGTCGAACTACAAAGGGTTCTACCACCTTTAAATCGCTTTAAACTTACTCTTGAGGCATTTCCGGAGCGCTATAACATGGGGCTCTTCAAAAAGTACATAAATAGCTATCCTCCAAAGCCGGTGATGCATTGGCGACTCCTTTCGAATTTCGAATGTCCATGGGCAACGGTGATCACTTTCCAACAGGTAGCCCATCTGCCTTATCATTAGGTTTAAATATAAAACAAAAAACGTAAATGCCTGTAATGACATAATGAATCCGTTCCACGCATTAAAGATTAATGATATGGATTAATTATGTCGGCTGCTAACATTTTCATGTACCCGAGGCTATACATGTCTATTGTCAAAGGCGCAGAAATAACGTGTTGGAATTTCGGTGAACCTCAGAATGTTGTACATTGCCACATCTGTATTCCATTAGCAAATACGGTTTAACCTGTCACGCGATTTAACCATCGTACGTAGGCCTGTACATCCCGCATTTTCTTTATGTAATTGGATAAGATAAGGGCCGGGTAGCGTTTAATCAGGGGTCAGGCGGGGCTGGTCGGAGCGTAAGACGCAACAAACGCCTGAGGTGCCATCACACAGGTAACGAGTGGGCGGGGACAGGGTTGTCAGTATTTTGTATGTTAGAAAAATATTTTGACGGGATGGAGCTTTACGGTTTTAACCCTATTTAAAAAAGAACGTTCTAACTGTTTTAACAAAATGGGTGCGCGTGGTTCGTTTAATGTGTTTTAGTTATTTTACGTGGAATTCTAAAATATGCCTTTAAATTAAAGATTCATTTTACTCCTAATAACACATTCTATTTAACCGTGATAATCTACCGCTTCTTCTCCATAACAAAACACCTTGTGAAGTGGTGGTAAATTCTTGACGGTCAAAAAGCTTTCTGTAAAGTACTTTGAATAAAATATTTTGATTTTGATTTTTACGGTGATAATCTATGCAGTGAGCTACAAACCCAGTAAAAAGACTAATTACTAGTACTTTGAAGTTGGTAACACCCTTTGTGGTTTCCGGAGTGAATCCGCCATACCTGTCTTTCCCTGATAACAGCAGTGTTAGGCGCTGCTGCATATTAGTATGAAAGATATGATATGGAAGACATACTTTTGTGAGGCGTTGCAAATTAGTCTTAAGCTCACTGTGTGTTACATAGGCTTATGTTCATCATTGCTCACAAATGGAATGAGCAAGAATATCAGCAATTTGCTTTTACTCTCGTATTTTCCGTGATATGCAACACAAGAAATTACATACACTTATTGGAAAGCTTAAAAGAAAAAAGAAAAAAAAAATAGAAATTGGACGCTGTGACGTAATCCGCTGTACTACAACGAAGTATTAATGAACACTTAGAGAAGAGAGGGACTCAAAAAACCTAGAATTCTAGTGTGAAACTAGTAACTTGGGTATCTTTAAATAATATATAGGAAGCAACAAGTAAAAATAGCTTTAGGACAGTTATAAAAATAATGTATAAAACGTGCCTTAACTCAAATGTTTTTATTCATTCGCAATTCGCTAAAGAACTGGAAGATATCCAAAATTTTCGCGTAAGTTTTTCATTTAAGATACTGCATTTCCAGTGTCGAAAACATAGACTATAAATTTGCTAAATAAAATACGTAATTATCGTAACGTGTGAAAGAAGATAAAACCTATCTTAATTTTGTAGGTAAGAAATATGTTTAATCTTCATTAAAACCTTAAATTTGTGTGAATTCACAAAAAATCTGACTAGTGACCATAGTTAACCAAATTCAATATTTCGTTGATGCCAAAATTTCGTATTTTCTCTTTTTTAATTAATGTATTTGCTAGCAATAGTACAATCTTAATAGATCAACCATGTAAGCAGAGATTACTAGATCGATTGATTGAGAACTCGAGGTCCTAGGACCTTGCCGTTGAAACCCCTTAAGTTTTCGCAGTTATGTTTCTATTACAATTTAATTACCACTTGTTTTAACCGTAGAGGAAAACATGATGAGGAAATCTTCACCCGAGAATTCTCCAGAAAAAGATCTCCAAGAATTTGGCCAGCGCGGTGAACTATCGTAATCTCTATGCAACAGGAGATCCGTGCCCAGTCGTAGGACACTAATGCGTTGAAAGGTACAATATATTCAATGTTTTCGTACTATCGATCGATCTGTAACATTTTCTAGCAGACACAAATTATCAAGTTCCAATCTTTGGTCCAAAAAAAGAGATAGATTGATTAACAACGGGTGTAAATTTGCCATCCCTAACAATGAAAACACGTCAGACAGCCCATGTAATCTCGTTCGGATCGCGGGCACGAATTTCATAAGTGCTCGGTCGAGGTAATGGATGAAAACATTAACTCCTTAGGGCCCGGCGAATTTACTGAGGTGGCTTCCCTTCTGGTCATGAAGGAATTTGCATATGGGACTGTATTCTAACGGGCTTCGGGTAAAATGTATACTTTGAAAGTCTTTTCACGTTTCTGCTGAGGATTATCGTGTTTATCTCTAATTCTGATTACAATATTGGATTTAAAGTTTTTTATATATATAAACGTGTCGTGTCAGACAATCATATTTTTCTATAGAATATTTTGATAGATTAATCCGGAATTCAGAATAAATAATTAATCTCAGAAATCTTTGAAGAATTTGTCAATGCTAAAAGGGTGGTCTGGACCCCCTAAACACCCTCCCCTCCTCTACTTATATATACCCATTGTGGTCCTTTACGAAAGGAAGGGAGTGCTATTGTAAGCTTACACCAGTGGACTAACAATAGCATATGTTTATTTAAGCGTAATTGCTATTTCCGTTACCAGGCGCTATGTTGACATACACAATTCGCTACTGCAAATTGATGATATTTTGAAATTATGTACACAGATAGCAAATCAATAGTAGTACACGCGAACTAGTCATTAGTTGGCAGTTTTGCGTTGATAATGAAATAAACTTCCTACTAGATAACGTGAAGCCTGCCTTGGAAATTAATAGCTTGTTCACATTTTATATTTTTAGGGTTCCGTAATAGTGATAATGGAACCCCATTACTAAGCCGCTGTCTGTCTGTCACAGGGTATATTTGGTACTGTAATAGAGACAGTTGCATTTTTAGTGTATATTGTTATGGCCGCTATAAAAACAAATGCCTACTGAATATTAAAGAAGTTACAAAACAGTGGATTTCTTTACAAGAAAACTTGATCGACCATTGGACTTACATAGTACGCGTTATTTTACTGGTACTGTTATGTGAGTTTGTTAAAAAATAGCACATAAATACAAAGAAAATTCTCTTTACTTCAAAGAGAATGAGGGATCATATAGTCATTAGCAAGGTACCTCAAATAGCAATAATAAAGTTACAGAACGTTTGAGGACTCTTCAGGGCAGTCTCTTCAGAGCTTCTCAAATGTGTTACTAAACTTCCGACGTAGACCCAAGTAGTTGTTTATATTTGTGTTGACAAAGAAATCAATTTTATGTGGTGGAAGAGGTAAAGTGGGGCAAAGTTGAGCCGTTTTCTATTCAAACGATTTTAAAAGTTTTATTTACAACTTCTTGTACTTATCACTGCACAGATAGTCGTCAAACCACGCAAACGAGCATGCAGTACCTCTGATGGTAAGTGGCAACTGCCGCCCACGAAAATTTGTGATCCACCCCAGATAAGACTAGAATCCCAAGTGAAGACGACCACACATGCGTTGCTACCGCTGAGGACTAAGTTGGAATGACTCGTTAAGTTTATCTCCCTTGCCACACCACACCTTGTTTTGGAATATGAAATTAGTTTTTGTTGTCCATAGGCGGCAATAGCCACTTGTCATCAGGTGGACTGCATGCTCATTTCCTATTTTATAAAAAATACGTCGACCGGAAACTAAAACAGCCAGATTTAAATAAAAATTGCATTGTTCGCATCTCCATTGTATCTCGAAACAAGTGCCACGTCGCATGTGACCAAACAGATGTTCACGAAATTTACATAAATACTTGATTGAAACTTGTCTCCGCCGGGGGTAAATAAATTACCAGCCGATCGATACAACCGTATCGATGGCGTACATAAAAATGAGGCGGTATAATTTGTTGATGTGTGAACGCGTTGACGGTTTAGTGATCATAACTTGTTTTATTTACGACGTATAAAATATTTATCGTAAAACTCATAATAAAGGTTTACTGTTTGAATCGATACGATCTGCTTCTTGGTCGTTTCGCTCTTGGCGAAGCGCTCGTGGTCATCATTTCGTATTGGGTGCGGGGCCTGATGTGGCTGTCACAAGTCGCTATTTCTCTCTGTTGGTGGATACCTTGTTGGACTCGTGAAGAAGGCCTCTAAGGGCTGCCTTTTTATGCGACGTACAACATTATAACTTAATATTACACAAATAAAATCGAAATTAGGATACACGGCATTCCTAAGCATACTACTGCTTTGTTTTTGGGCGGACGACGCTCATAATTGAAGTATCAATTTTACTTTTGTGTTCAATTATAATTCTCTTCGTCGCTTAAAAAATCCTCTGCTTTGCCGTCTCGACTTGAATATCTTACATCCGTATATTACGATTAAAAAATTCACCTAATTGAATTCTGACCAAACAGACAGATAAACACGACTTAGAATTTATATTATTTTTTCTCCGTATAGAAACCTAAAAACTATATTTAAGAACTATAAAATAATCGCACCAACTACATCGAAATAACAACAAACACTTCAATTTCATTTATTTATAGATGTAGATGAACTCAATCACGCAAACTCCGAGCGGTCGACCTCGCAATTGGATAAAGTAAAACTGTTTTATTTTGCAATTTCTCGAAAGCACCGCGATGCAGGTTGTTGATTACGTTCATAATTATTACCTTAAGCAAAGTGCTGATAACTTCAAAGGTTTTCGAGATAGCTTCGTCGCTTAAGCGTTTGGAGAGCGCAGGTCCGCTTTATTAAAGAAATATTTTACTGAGCAGAAAATAATTTAAAATTGTTTGCCATATTTTCAACCATTGTCCGTTAGATAATCGAGGCATTTAGAAAACCTTTCAATAAAGTCCAGATTACGGAAAACTAGCACCCTTTAAGCTAAAGCTAAGATTCTTCAGATTCAGGTGCTGCCGTGCAAGCTATGTACGGTATTCCTTTCAGAGATGAAACGTGCAATTATGGAATAGATGCGAGACGTTGGGAATTTCAAAATTTCTAGTGTACTCTGATGGCCAGCAGTATAATGTGCGCTTAGACTGCATTAAACTTGTTTCATAACCGAAGCTGTTTAGTTAGATTTTGGAGATGATTTAGATTGTAAAGTTAGGCACATTAATTTTGGCGATGTTTTGAATATTAATATAAGGCGCATATCTAGATTTTTTTGTGCTCATTAGTTATTAAATTGATGGTGGTAGAACATTTTGTGGATCGACTCCGGCGGCATCACCTGTTCCAGGGATGTCACCCGCGCATAGCTTTCAAAAATCAGAGGTGCGTGCCTGGGATGTATACATCGAACACTTCGATTGACAGGCCGAGTTTCAACCACTAGGCTGTCAATGCGTCTAAAGACTCAATTCGAACTACAAAACTGTCTAAATACTATCAATTAAATTTGCAATTAATTGAGTTATGGTTTACTTCTCTTGCATACAAGTAACCGTGCTCAGAAATGAATAAATAGATGATTCATTAAATGATTCATTCATTTTTCGTATTATTTTTTAATTGTTCCTTATCTTCCTTCTAATGTACTGTAGGCATACGAACATTTACAAGATCATCTCTTTTCAGATGTTTGCTTCCAACCGTTCTTCAACTTCGTGGACATGCGGGCCCTGCTCGAGAACTTCTGCGTGTACCATGTGAACGCGCCGGGCCAAGAGGAGGGCGCGCCGAGTCTGCCTGAAGAGTGAGTAGACCCTTTCTTTAATACGTGTACTGTTTATATTGTAAAGATGTTTTTATATTTTAAGCCCGATTCGGTTATAGAGTCTGCTGGGAGCTAAGTGGAACAAATTTTAAAATGTAGCAGTTCTGTTTCGGCACTTAAAATACGGAATCTTAATATCTTTTTTAATCTTATGTTTTCTGTGAAACCTTTTAGTTTTGATTACCAAAATATTTAATGAATGTGTAATTTTCAAAATTTGTATAGTAGGTACCTGTGCGTAGTGTACTTGATATGGATAAGTACCGTTGACATCATTGAATTGGAATATAATGGCATTATTTTGCTATTGTCGGTCACGTACTAACAAAAGTAAAATTTTCTACTTATTATAGGTTATTTGAATTTAACCTACATTTTTGATTGATCGAATATGGAATGCAATACCAGCAATTTTTCCGCGCGCCGTAATTTTTCTAAGACTCCCTTTTGATCTCGCAAACAAACATGTATATATAATAAATGTAAAGGTGATAAATAGACATTGGATTACTATATAAATTTGCACGTTTGCGTATGCATTTGCATAAAACCGTATTTTTTAACGTTACGTCATAAGTTTTTTCATGAATACTGGTCTTTTCAATGGTTGAATGTGTATGACAGGTATTACGTGAGAGCGGCGGCGTTGATATGGTTCATGAATATGTGGATATTGTATTTATTTTGGCGTTATATTTCTGTCTAAAGGGAATTTAAAAAATGCAATTTGCTTTTGTATTTCTTTTTGAAATTCCTCTCAATTCGTTACGTCATCAGGGGGGGCAAAAAAAATGTTTGTCCCCCACTGTGGGTGCCCGCCATATTGGGTTTATAATGTCATAATTAAAGTTAACATGTCATATATCTAATAATTATGTAATTTGTGATGGATTTAGAAAGACATCACTAAAGTTATCGTTCATCTAAACGAAACATGTATGCAACCATAATCGGTTGAATTAAGAATTTAACGTCAAATATAAATTAGCAAAGTAAATTAAAAAAATCTTGTAATTAATGTCGATACTTATAGTAAATATTATTTTACTGCAGATATTGCTCTTTTTAGCGCATTTCTTTAGCATTTCCATAGCGCATATAATCTGTTGTCTAGAAAAAATATAAACCACCGAGCCGGGAGAAAGTTGCAGAGCCGTCTAAGAGCGCTGTCTATTTAAGTTATCTGCGGAGAAAGCAAAGTTCAGTATTAATCAATTCTGGATTTAGATCCGTATTTGGTTTTGCTTTTATTTACTCCGAGCCAAGCGGGCGAGTCATTACTCGTGATGGAGGTTATCTCTGTCAGGAATTAGTGGAAAAGGCTTTCATTCTCAGTCGGTACTTTTTCGAATTTGAAATGTTTAACCTTAGAAAAGTTCATCATTGTTGGATATTTTGGTGTAAATAAAAACGAACTCATCGTTTATACGTATTGACCTTAAAGTTATTTATATTATCAGAAAATATATATTTTTAAAAGTTCTTATATGGTTCATTTTCTGCGTAAGGGTAAATCACTTATTCAAGAGTCAAATCAAGCATTCGATTACGTGGCATTATATTTGTTTACATAATAGAAATTAAAGAACAAAAAAATTAACAAAAAAATAAAACCGACTTTAATGTCGCTGAAAATAAAATAAAAATCAAAAAAGTCTTAGTTTATTACTCACTTCTGAAGTCGACGTTCAACTTATATTCCGATGGTTCGCGACGCAAACCGTGTCCAATTTGAGCGCATACATATTTATCTTTAAAAATATATGTAAAACATATATAAAATGAACGTCTGTCCTTTACGCGTTACTACATTATTCATGCGATCGTCATTAATCTTGCAACTGCAGCAGATGTTGAGTATTTTCCCGCTAGGTTTTCTGTTATACTACATCTACCTATGGACCTACAATAGGTGGTACGCGTGTATACACAAATTACACACGAATTTACACAAAAAATCGTACAAACAGTTTGCGTTCATTAAAGTACTTTTTGGCGCGATAAAGGGCGCCGTTGTCGGCTTTTTACGACAGAAGAACGTCTTCCTAGGTTTCCTAGTATTTATCGAGACGCACGGTCAACGTTCCAAATTCGTATAACAATCAAAATCAGTTGATAGATGAAAATACCAATGAAGCTAACAAAAGCTTAGCAATGAAATAATTAAAACTAGATCGCCGTCGACGTCGTCAACCCATTAATGACGCACTTGCTGGACCATAGTCTCCTGTCAGCGTGACAGTGTTTAGACCGTAGTACACCGCGCTGGCCAAGTGCGAATTGGGAGACTTCAAACACGTTTGAGAACTTATTTTTCAAAAAAACTCTCAGGCTCGTATGTTTCCGCACGATAATGGTGAAGGAAAACCATTATAGCAAGCGATAATTCATTTGTAAAACTAGACAAAGCTTGCAAACTGCATATTCAATTGAAAAGCTAACATTATGCTAGGAAAAGCATTATAATCCTACACGTGCGAGGTTGCCCGATGCCGTTCCCAAAAGAGCTTTCTATATAAATGTGAAAACGATTTCTATCTCGAAACTGTTTCATGTGGCGATGAAAACGTTTGGATTAGTACTAATGGAAGGACGACGGACCGTATGAGTAATTGTTCGTAAATTTAAGCGGCAAAAATACATTTTAACTTAAGTTTCACCAGATATTAGAACAGATTTAGAACGAATTTTGTTTGTGGAAATTTAGGAAAGAATTATACTACTTTGCTCTAAGTATCAGTTTTAGCATTTGGAATATTATCGTTAGTTTTACTACGTTCGTTTTATTAGTTGAATTACAAGATTATGTAAATTAATATAAAGTGAAATGTGTGCGTTTATTTTTTAAAATTGGAATAGCTTTAAATTCTTTTTAGTTTAAAATGTAGCCATAATGATTAGATATAGCGTAGATATTCTAATTTTATTTTAGAAGTATAACGGGGTTTCACTTGCAGTCTGCGTGTTAGCGATTTTCCTTACACAGGCCTTACATAACCCTCACATCATAATTATAACGTACGTACGTACGTACTATATCTAGTTTCGAAGCCGATCACATATTATTATAAGAAAATACGCAACATATATCAAATATCCATGTATTATGTCATTTACCTAAAGTACTATCCATATAATAAATACTTCGTTCTTAGATATTTATATTATCTTCCAGATCTTGCGTATTAATTTTAAATCTTTACAGAGTACATTAAGGTATTTCAATGTTATAAATTATATTTATAACGTCAAATTAATGTTTTAAAGGTCAAATCAATAAGATACGTACGAGATACTGTATTACATGTAATGCACACATTAAAATACGTAAAAGTTTTCGTCCAAGTTCGACTGTGACCCTCCTAAGTTTTCGCTGATTTGTTCTAGTTTGTAAACGTGAAGGAAGACCTAGTTACGTAACGGTAGTATAAGAAGTAGGTATGCATTTTTGACCGCCTTTCAGATGCATCTTTTATCCTATTTAGGGTATATATCTACTAGCGCATTCCTATTGCTCCGCTCACGTGGCCCTCTTAAACCATGGTAATTAGCTTATAGGATAAAAGTATCCTATATGTTAATCCAGGTCATAAACTATATGTGAGCTAAATTTCAACAAATTCCTACCCGTCGTTTTTGTTTGAAAGAGTAACAAATATCCACACAAATTTTCACGCTATGATGCTATTATAATATACGATTCGTGGTGTATTTAACACTTAACGTCAAAAGTAATCAAGAGAATCAACATCAAACATGCACATCTATGTGTCTACTAAATTCTTACATTAAAAATACCTTTCTTTTTTAATTCAGCTACTTGTAGCCGGAAAACAAATTGCAGAACGGTTAGCGCGGCCCGCTTCAGGATTCAGACAGGCGTAAATGGCAGATAAAACATAAAAACACGGTGTCACGACTATAAATGTCGCGTAAAACAATATAACACGGAATGCCGGATGCCTCTCGTTTATGGCGAATTCACGAGATATTGTGTCGTGGACTGTACATGTTTTGCCTGGATTCACAAATAATTATCATTCCTTCCTTCTCCGTAATCTCTGACAGCTCCGGGACGAGGGATAATGTTGTTACACTTCCATTATATAGTCGTTTTTTCTGATATGTTTAAGGTGAATTTACTCGAGCTGTACGAGTAATTTTTTGCTTCGTACAATATAGTTCGTACAATATGTGGAATGAGCTTCCTTTCGAAATATTCCCCGAGCGCTTCGCCGTAGACCTTTAAAAAAGGTGCAAAACAAGCTTTTCTTCGAAGCCGGCATTAACGGTTTCTGTAGTGTTGCAAATCTCCGTTGGCGGCACTCTACTTACTATCGGAGAAACCGTGTGACCTATTATCAGGTTTTTTTATAATACATATATAATTTGTAATCGAGTACGCAATCCACCTGATGGTAATTGATCACTGCTACCATTTTACAGATGGTCACACTAGATAAGATTACAGTCTTACCTGAGGTTAGCTAAAGATGCGTTGCTACCAATAAGGACTGAGTTGGAATGCCTCGGATAAGTACGTATCGTGGTAAGGACCACACCCTTCAAACCAGAACATAGCAGAGTTTAGCACGACTGTAAGTAGAAATTGGTTTGGCGGCGTTGCCTCCGGAGTCGAAATACATACAAAGTATGCTGTTCGGAGCGCAAAAATTAATGCTAATAGTTTTAAAAACCCTGTCTAATCGGGCTATTACAATGTATCCAACGGTGTCGTGTTAAAATGGGCTGCCGGAGTCGAACTACAAAGGGTTCTACCACCTTTCTCTGTATAAGTAGATATAGAATACAGTTTTGTTGTTAACGTAAATGGAATAAATGAATATAACGACTTTATGATCATGATAAATCAACGACAAATATAAAATATCGTAATTAAACATTAATTAATGAAAGGTGCACGTTTAAATGCAGTGTATTGGCAGTCGGGCCACATAATGGTACGCGGTCACCGTCGCCTATGACATTTGCCTTATCAGACGAGTCGCCATAGCGTTGCACTTTTTGCGCCTTTTTCGAAGAGCCTCATTTCATCAAGATTTCCTTTGTAAACTTATATTCGCTTTTCATTCAGCCATTTTGCAATCACGTTAAATTCATCCCGAAACCAACCTTCTTCCGAAGGGTTGAATTTTGTTGAACAAATTGCAGTGAAAAGCGTGAATAAAATATTAGTGTCAAGTTTACTTTAACTGGCGCTGCTCGTGACATTGTGTTCTTGGACTTGTAGAATTATTAACTAAGTTTCTCAAAGAAAGGAAAGGTTGTCAATTGTGAAGGTAGAATCTTTTGTCGTTTGCCTCCGGCGACACCGCCACTGTGCCTAATAACAAGTGTTAAGCGCTGTCGTATTATGATTTGAAAAGCGTGGTAACGGAAACGCATCTGTCCAGGGTGTTCAAATTAGTCCTCCGAAGCAACGCATATGTCGTTGACCTTAGGTAGGCCTCTAATCTTATCTGGGGTTGATTGTCCACGGGCAGCGGTGACCACTTACCGTCGGGTATCAGGGTACAAAAAAAATCGCATTGTGCGTGGGAGGGGAAATACAGAATTATATGATTAGTTAGAAATGCTGAAAAGAATTAAGAGGCCGATTTTATTTAACATGAAAACTGCATCATTACATTAAAAAAGAAAACAATTTTCTTACACTTCGAGCCTTAGAATCTACAGAATTACTGAGTTCATTTTGTAACCCTGTATTATTGAGCCATCGGATAGTGTCACTTATAAGGATCAAAGTCTGGGAAGTACCTTATGATGACAAACTAAAGGAAAAGGCAAAGTTTAGCCTGAAATCCCTCTTTACATATCATGAGATAAATAGCGTTCTTAACTGCTTGCCAATATAGGTATATTTTTACCCTCAATACCTTTATTTTTTTTTATATGATGGAGTAGCTAACGAGCATGCAGTCCACTGATGGTAAGTGGCAACTGCCGCCTATGGACATTTGTGATCCACCCCAGATAAGACCAGAATCCCAACTGAAGTCG